>JAPMOB010206858.1:0-33498 GCA_029875015.1 Lepomis gibbosus | reverse complement strand
CACACACACACACACACACACACACACACACACACACACACACACAATCTAGAAATTCCTCATACACAAGCAAACATACACATTGAATCCCCCTTCCCTTGCCCACCCTCCTTCCTCTTTCTTTCTTTCGGCAGCCAGTATCAATCAGCAGAAGTCCAGTCTCTGTGGTGATGTTATCCTTATTGATGGCACATGAAGTATCTGTCTCCTCCTCTTCCTCGCTACCTGCTCTGCAGATCTCTCCACTCAGCGCCAGGGATCCCAAACGCCGCTAACAAACAGCCAGCTCTTAACCCGGAGCAGATAAACTGCCTTCAACAGTCCTGATCACAATGCAGTGACTACAGCTACGCAGGTATTATTGGCAGAGCACTGCAGTGGTGCTCTTCAGCCTCTGGAGGGAGCCGGGCAAACAGGAGAAAGATGGGATGCTGGAGTGAGAGGAGATGGAGCAGAGACGAAGTCCAACCATGCAGGAGTCAATGTAGTTCCCCTGTATTTGTTAATGTACTCCCACTGAATGACTGTTAATGTATGGGCTCTTTAATCAGGGCATCATTCCAACGCTGTCTAATAAATTAAGAACTTAATTGCATTCGAGGGGTTTGAGTATATACACAATCACTTGGAGAACATTTAGCTGTGTAATGCTATTTGAAACAGGCAAATCCAGGAGAGACGTCTCCACTGTGCCTACACTCGCTCGAAAACCTCAACTTGGCACCGGTACCGCTCCCGCACGGGTCCTAAATGTAATTAAACACAACATAAAGCTGCATTAACTAAACGAGCGATGAGCCAGTGGAATCGATGGAGCGGTGATGTGATGGAGCATCCTGCATGATTCTCTGCCTCTGTCTCTGTCCCTGGGTCAAGACGAACCGGGGCTGATGGGAACAGCCAGGATTGGATGGGGGCATCGCTCAGAAAATGTGTAATGGCTGTGCTGTTCAGCTGACAGGTGATGTTGGACCTTCTAAAAGAAGTTCAAAGAGCAATTATTCCTGCGTACAAGTTTGTATCTAAGTGTTTAATGCCTGGCTGCACGACCTTCACAAATTTCCTGCAAATGTCCTTTGTAAAAAAGTTAAAGATCTCACCCAGAGGTGTTTTAGGACATATAAAAATACTTCATTATTACATTTAACCCCAGAATCTATGAATATGCAACTATTTTTAATTTCTAAAGTTGAACTGCTGGGCATAAGATGTTTTATTATATGGTACTTTAGTGAGAAGTCCATTTTCACTGTATGTGATGTTCAAGTTTCCACATCACACTTGTATAAGTTGCATACTCAAACAGGATTAGCCTCCAAACTAGTTGTGATGTCAAGGATTTCCCCCTATGGCAGACAGATGTGAAAACAGCCTTCTAGTGTAAACTCTGAGGTGTAAAGTGGATCAGGACTTACATGGATGATAGAAGGGCTGTCCCCGACTAAAGATTTACATAGTCCAATCAGAATTGTCAACTCCTACAGTCCTGATAATCGAATAAAGTGTGTGCGCGGTCCACTTTAATCTTGAGAAGCTGCATATCTGCAGACTCTATATTCATTAGTCACTGTAACTTACTTTGTACATTTTCAGATACACTGAGGCTTGTTGTTGACCCTTTTCTCTCTGCTCGGCCTTGTGGCAAGTTTTGCGTGAATGCCGTGCGGCCGACAAACGCATGCACGTCGATGTTCTATTTCAGCTACTGTTTAAAAACGATATAATATTCTTGGTTCATCAATGGTGGTAAATGATCCGAACGTCCTGCGAGGTGCGGATAAGTCGGCACAACACCGGTGAAGCTGGGGCTCCGTCTCTTCAGCAAATGTTCCTCTCCTACCACTACACACATACACGACTACACGCTACGCCTACACATGCGTACTGACCCCCCTACCTTATGGGTTAGAGTTACAAATTTGGATTTATTCATGCACTTAAACTTCAGCCTATTTTAAGCTTCTTTCTTTTCACATTTTTGTTTACAGCATTGTACAGTATGTTGATGTTTATATATTTCAATATTAACTTATTGAGAGAAAACTGGTAGTTCTACGTAAAATCCAACATTGAGCGCCTCCATATCGCCAAAATAGTATGATCGTTGTTTCATAAGGCCCCTGCGAAGCTTCAACTGTGAGATTGACAGTCGAATCAGGCTCCGCCCATCGAAGCAATTTGCAACAGGCAGCCATTAATAAGGTCATGCTGTAAGTTTGACTTTTCTGAAAGTAAAGCTAGTGCAACTGGACAGATGTGCAATCGAAATATAGTGTGAATCCAAATTTCTAGGGTCGGCAGAAGAGATGGATTGCCTAATCCTGAAGAGTTCCAACTGTGAGCATCTGCTCTTTCAGTATGTTCACTGAAAAGGAGGTCCTAATGAAAGATAACCATGAGATTTCTGGTAAAAATCCTGTAGGGACAGGTACAACTGTCAGTGTCCGGCTACATTATTGAAACACCTGGAAGCCATTTCCACTTTCTAAACCTTTTTGGTGTTTGGTGGGATAAGTCTGACGCATCTCTATTCCCCCTCTAACCATCATTATCTTGTCCTGGGAGTGGAATAGAGAGGCCTCCTTCAAACCCACCTAATCCACTTGTAATAGCAGCAGGCAGCTTTCCAACATGGCTTTTCTTCCAATCTCACAAACACCCAAGTGTGGAGTTTACTCTGGCAATATACAAATCGTGGATTCAAAGTTTCCTTGTGGCTTGGCGCATGTGAGGAGGGATCAAAAATAATAACTTTATTTACGTGACAGCGTTCTCCACAATCATTTTAAGAGGCAGAAGTGGCCTGCAATCTGGAGGATACGAATTGGATGAGCACGGAGCACCTTTGTTGCCGTTCCAGCTGTCAATCAAAGCCGAGTACGGGTGTGTGGTTAGAGGATTTGGAGGTGAGAGGAGATCTGTCCAGTTGTAACTCACAAGAATGATGAAGGAGCTTTATAGAAAACACAAATCGAATGCAGCAAAAGAAGTGAGTTATCAGTTTATGCAGACCAAAAATGGTGCTCGTGAAAACACGTCAGTTCACATTTTCTTTTCTTTCAAAAGAAAGCTCCTTTGACTAGGCAGCCAAGCCTTACTCAACATTTCCTGAAAGTTTACTAAGTGGGCATCACTGTTTGTTTGGCTTATTTTTTCCAAGGAAAACTGATTAAGCATGCATGTTGCTTTCAAGGTTCTGCTGCGTATTTAGCCAGCTGCATACATTTATACTACTGAAGACGTCACTGCGCAGCTCCATCCAAGAGGTTAGATGCACAGGTGACTTGCCCATGGGCACTTGAGTGGCTGCAGCACAAAAGTAAGTTGTTTTTTTAAAATGTTTTTCCAAGCTATTCTGGAAGATTCAAACCAGCACCTTTTAACTTCCAGGCTGGCACTGACCACATGACTTCATGCCGATCAGCAGATAACAGGAGAGAAGCGCACGCTGCTAAAAAAAAAATGAAACATTCAGTCATCGTTTTCTCATGCCACAAATCTGCCAAGCCACTTTGTTGTTTCAGGGGAAATCCTGAGCAGAAAATGACATAATTGCATGGCTTGGAGAGTTTGGACAGAAAAATCCATGTTGGATGCTCTCGCACACGTCAGTTAGTCCTGATCTCTTGTAGCGCGGCGGGAATTGAAGGCCAAAGAGTGAAGAGAGGAGGAAAGAGAAAGAGAGGCCGGTCAGGGAAAGAACTGACAGCTCCAAAACAGCTTGAAGACAGATGAGCACAACAAAGTTTCGAGATAGACAGCAGCAGGCAGACAGGAATAAAAGACAGGCCGATGTGTTTGTTGACCAATTTGAATAACCGTCGGTGGTTACAAGTGCCACTTATAAACAATTATTTCCCAAAGCAGCACAATTTTAAGGTAGCACACAGGAACAACTATATGTAGACGTTTTCCATTCTTTATTGCCAGGAGAATGCTAAAATATCTCCTATCATCCTCTATCATAGAGCCAGTCTGGCACATGAAGGACACATCTAAATTATGGCTATCCACTAAAACATAAAGTACAATGTAACCCAATGGCTGGGACTATCCGCATCAATTTCCTGCTGACATCTAACCTGCACAATGAAAAATCTATGAAGCAGCATCGCTGGAGGAGAGATTCTCTGTACTATAGCAACAACAAACTGAGATTAGTTCAGCACTTGGTTCATGTTTACATGATGAAAATCCATCGGATGTTGTGAAGGAGTAAGAGTAATTTTATACAACCTCCAAACACACGTCGTAAAACACAAACACCCTTCCCTCCCCTCTGCCAGCGGCCTTGACCCCAAACCAGAAGACAGAGGACTAGATTTAGCTTTGCTCACTGGTAACTCCAATTCTTTCTGTTGTTTCTCTCTCGTCTCTGTGCGCTTAAGTACAAACTCAAGTTGGAACATTTTCAACTTCCACAGATGCATCTTTTCAGTTTACGCTGCTCCAAGTGACTTTAGCGTCAGTACGCACCCACACGTATGAAAATTGCATTGTGTTTAAAATCCGCCTCGCTTCTGTCTGAACACACCGCACAGGCTTCAGCAGTCTGAGTTACTGTCCCTGTAATGTTGGTTGATTGTTGGTGCTTTGCCCCAGCAACAAATCTACATGCAACTACTATGTTCTTTAAAAAAAGACACTTGAAAGTCTACATATTTCATCATATGCATAAACTCTAGTCATATATCTTACGTTTTTTTCATCATTTCGTTAAGCACTGTTATCTAATGCCGCTCCCTCTACAGTATGTTTTATTACTGAGATAAAAATACTTGAAATCCCATAAATAAACTAAACCAAAGCAGAGTGTTCAAGCCATCATCTCTGCCTTCAAAGTATGGACATGTAGCAGATGCTCAAATAGTCACACACGTGCAGAGACTTTGCATCCACACAGCAAGGTTTATGAGACTTTTTGCGCACACAGACAGAAGCAGTATCTCACCTTACCATGGTAACCGCAGCATGTGAGGCAGCGTCTGGCTCGCTGGCTCTTTGGCCTGTGAGCCAGACAATACCACCGCCGTGTTGGTGAAGGACACACAAATACATACATACACACACACACACACACCGGCAGCCACGCACAACCTCACAAACATTTTGAGCTCCCCACGCCTCCCACCTCTCTCTCACACCCATTCTGTGCTTCACAAAAGCCTCTATCCAAAAACAATGCCAAAAAAAAAAACAAAAGAGGGGGAAAAAATAATAAAGAATTATCATCTCAGACTCAGGTTGGCTCACACCAGTTGAGATAATGCATAAGAAAAAACAACATGTAGCTCTGGCAGCCATTATAAATAGCCAACAGATATTTGTGTGACATTCAGACTCTTAGCGGAGCTGTGGAGAGCCCTGTGTTAATTAGCTGTTTAGCCGCTAGCTCACAAGATGAGCTACTTCCACAGGCTTAGATCACTGTGCAACACACAGCATCACCTCACTGTAGTGGTAACAGCCCTAATTGAGGGCCTGTGTTGAATAGCAGGCAAAGTTTTCCTGCATGGAGGCGGCGGGTGCCGACCTTAACAAGCGTCCTGGGGCTTCCGGCTGACACCCGTCTATTCTGGGATGCCTTGGGGCTCTGTAATCATTCCTTCAGACCTCTGTAGGCTCCTCCTACTCCAAAAGTCACAAATAAATCAGGAGAGGCAAACAGGCTACCGTGTCATTAGCTATCCCTGCTGCAGTGCAGAGCTCTGCCAGAAATATATGGTTACAGATACAGACAAACAGATCCTTATCATTTCCCCAGAGGGTTCGAATTATTCTCCAAACTGCTTCCAACAAAAACCAAATCATGAGGACATGATCTCTGTTGGTGTGACTCACCGCTGGCCTGTTCAGATTAGTCACACTTGCATTTGACTTGCCTACTGTTCATTAAATCAAGATGAGTCAGCTGCTGAGTTTGACTAGTTGTGGTTGGTTGACAGTACAGACGGGGCTCCAATTGGGCCTGATTTGGAAGCACTTTCACTCACAGCAACTGTTGCTTTTGCTCTTTAGAAGCAGAGCCCCTCTCTCGGTGAGAAAATGGATTTTATTTGTAGTCCTTTTTATGACATGCAAAATGACGTGAAAAGCACATAAGGGGAATGTAATCAGGTCTGTGCAGGTGGGTGGGAGGTCAAAAGGTTGCAGAGTTTTGTAGACAAATACTCATACTTACAGCCCTAAGCTTATGGTAAGCCCACAAGGCTATCAGCGGCCCACCAGCTGCTACGATCTTGATCAGTTATCAGCCTCGTTGGATCTATCTGGCCTTTGTTGTTTGTAAAAAGCCCGTTTATAAGCCCATTTATATGCGGCACTCACCACATGTCTGTTTGGTTTCAACGGGACTGCCATCTGCTTGTTGAGAAACAAATTAATGTAGATCGCTAGATTAATGGGTTTTTGATTGGGTTCCAGCCAGACTGCCAGGAGCCTGGGCCGGTTTTTATTAACAAGCCTCTCTGAGGACAAGGACAGGACAGTGACACCACGCCCGGCCACTTAGCAAAGCGGTCAGACAGCTAAGCTGCTGATTGTTTTGTACACTATGGAGTCTTAGAATATGAGCAAATTTAGCTCCAATAATAACACATGATGGTGCTTGAATTGTCTTCTTTTTCAAGGGGCTGGCTGTAAAGACAGAGTGAAATCATTCAGTCACTGTTATTTGTCATTATAGACATTTCTAGAGAAAAGTTTCTGGTGTTAGGTAATTCCATTTCTCTATACCATTTCTGGTATGGAGAAGTTATAAAGATGGTTTCATGAAATCCTCTAATTATTGTTAAAGAATAACTCCACTTACAGACTAGGGGGCACCAGGTGAAAGAAAACAATGCCACGAACGGACACCATTCATTTCTTGATCAATTTGTAGGAGGGAAGACATGCTAGCTGCAGCTACTTGTAGCTTTTGCCAGGCTTGCTTAAGATTGCAGAAAGAGGCAGAGTGAGGTGACTTTTCCAAATTGCTGGCCATTTCTTAAGAATGTGGTCACACTGTACAGATTGCATTTACACCTGGATGAAATCCAAATGTGGTCTGGCTGATCCAATTATATTTTAATCCCAATGTGTTCTACATGCACTTACACTTGGCATTAACATGGTTTTTCTTATCCAGATTGTATTTTAGTGCATTTTAGGTGTAAATGGGGTCCTATAATGTCAGGGAGCAACTTCAACCCCACAATTATTAAGTCATCCACAGTCTCTATGTTGTCTCTAACTGGTATTTATCACTAATGTGATACGCTAGGCAAAGTTTAGATTTATTTGACAAGTTAAGTTTTTCAATAGCTGAGAATATTAGAGTGGCTAGGATGGCTAACTGCCCCAGGCCACATGTAAAAACAGCGCCCTAAAAATGGAGCCGTGCAGCTTAATCATCTCATGTGATTTTGATCACACAGAATTAAAAATGATCCTACATTATTCTACAAAAATGCAGAACTCTGTCTTCCCTGAAATACAGCGTTCACAAGTCAGTTAAATCCACTCCAGTTTTAAGGGAAGGCTGGGGCAGGCTTTATAGGGATTTTCAGCCTTGTGTTTTACACACAGTGACCAGCAGAGGGCTCCACTACACTAACCCTCAGCCTCTTTATCCGGCACCTGAATCAACCGAATTTGCCTTTTGAAGAGCTGCTGGCTGCTAAAAAGCAGTCGGGGGTCGATACGAATGAACTTAATGAGTCATTCAAGGATCATCTGTGAATCACTGTTTGAGAGTGAAAGCCAATACTGGCGGCCACTTCAAACGCAGAGTGGCTTTGGCTCTTTGGTTAGTAATGAGGCATATTTCCCTGTGTTCTCTGCAGCCACAAAGTATTAACCATATTCCCCCTGCCCAGACCTTAAAGGAACAGATTACTGATAATCAGAATGCATGAAATGTCCTTTAACAGGCTTCCAAAACTCACTTTGATGAATATACAACAAGCAGGATGCAATTAGATAATGATTTAATTTAATTTAATAAAACCATAAATGTACGGGTTTGCTAGTTATGTAATCATGAATGGCAGTTCGCCTTATCATGATCTCAGATTGAGGTTGTTTTTTTTAACCTTTTTTACTTATAACTTAATCAATCTATGCACTAAAGCAGTTTTCTCCCGTTATGCAACCAAAAAAAAATTTCAAGTGCAGGCAAGCAGTGACAGGACAGGACAGGAAGGGGTTAGACAATTTGGCTCTACTACAGCAAAACATGTGGCATTCATTCTAGGCAACAATTGTTGTGCATATTTAATGATTTTGATAATCCAAGGAAATGAAATTGTATTATTAGCTTGCTTAAAAAGTCTTCCGGCATAATGTAACCACCACTATTTAAGGAAAAACCGCTGATTTTATGACCACACCTGGTACATTCATGCCCTAATAAGGCCTCAAACACTAACTTGCAACGACAAATATAATTGTTCAAATATTCTTCCCATTTATTTCTTCCATATGTTCTCCTTCACAGAATTAGTTAAATGAGTGATTCTCCCTATAAACCAGTAACCATATATCCACCATTTTTTTTCATGGCTTCATAGAAGGAAGTCTGTCTCATCTCACCCCTATTTTCCATACTGTTCATTTCCCAGAGATATGAGACTGTCTGCACTCTGTAGACTTCCATGACCTGTATGCCCTCCTCACACCCATTTGCAGTCATTACTTAATTAATGTGCTAGCATACTGTATAGGTGAACTCAGTGGAGGCAACAAGAGGCGTGTGTGTTGCTGAGTATGAAAGAAAGAGGAGGGGAGATTGGGGTCATGACCTTCAGGATTCAGGGACTGAATGAACCACACTGGTTGTAAAATGGTGCTGTCAACAGGGCCAAAGAGGCTTCATGACTTCACTTCACTGAAGCTCTTCCTTCAGCGTCAGTATGTGCACTTAACTCAGATACTAACGCTAAAACCCATGAGGTTCAGACTAGGTTTCAGTGGACTCAAACAAACGTGTCTTTACCTTTTCCTCGTAACTTCAAATGGCTTAAAAAAGAAGTTTTACTGAATCTAACTTCAGAATGAAGCCAGCATGCAAAAACGCACCAAAAGGTATCCAGCAGTAAGTAAGACTTCAGCAGAAACCAAATAGAAACCAAACCGACACATGAGTTGCCAAGCAGACAGGCATGTTGCCAGACTCCCACAAAAACCCATTTCACAACCTAAACTATCATGCACTAGTAAATAAACGCACTTCACTGCCAGTAAATCATGGTTACCAGTCAGGGGTGGGTGGCCAGTTCTGTGCTGGCACCAGTAGAGGGACCTGCAGACCAGACAAAACAGTCTCGATCATTAATTGACTCTTTCCAGTGATAGTGCCATTAATCCCCCGTGGTGTTTACTGCAGATGCACCAGCTCATCAAACCTGAGCCGTCTATGTGTATGAACGGAGTCATCCTTATTCATGAATGCCATGTCACTGTGCACGACAGCAGCATTAGATGCTAATTGCAGGCCTATAATGAGCCAGTACAAGGGGTACAAGCAGCATAAATGTTGTAGTCTCATCTAATCTCTTCTTTTATTTGATTAACCTTTCAGTGAAGTGTTTTTAACAAAAGTTTGTTTTTTTTTTAAAAAGAAGCAACATAAAGAAAAATTTAAACAGCATAAAAATAAATGTGTAAAACAAGTTCCTAACTTGATTCTTCCAAATCAACTATGCAACAGACATCGTGGCAACACTCATTACAGACAGAAATCATCACCTAGAATAAGAAAATAACCCCAAAAGAACACTACTACTGACCCCAGACTCAACTTCACCTCCAGACAGGGAGTTCCAGTAACAGTCCAGCTTATGCAACCAGCCATCAAAGAATGACACCAACACAGTGTAAAAGCATGGGTTAAATAACGGTGCGGTTAGCGTGGCTGCTTGTACCCATCAGCCCTGACATTTACTGTAAATGTGTGGATGTGCTTAACATCTGGGGCCGGGGGTCTGTGACTCGGCCCTGAATCACAGGTGACTGCTGCTGAGTCACAGAGTCCAGAGAGCGTGGTTTCGCTCACCCTTGCTGCATGTGTCTCCTCCTCCTTTCACCCGCTGACAGAGTGAGCTGCGAGTTCTTGCCTTGTGTGTCACTGCTGCCATTAGTCTTCTGGTTCTCCTGCCATTTCTTTCCTCACTTTCTGTTGAGTGATTGTGCCTTCAAATGTGTTGATCGTGTTTTGATGACAAAGAGATTTCCAATTGAGGCTATATATCAAAACTAGACTACTTCTATTTCTGGTAATTTGACGGTTGCTGTTGCTTCTACTGCTTTAACTAACAATTATTTGTCTTAGTGATTCATCAATTTATTTTGATTGATCAATCCAACTTTTGGTCTTAAATGTCAGAAACTAGTACATAATGTTGGCTGCTTCATTATGTCACAACATCTTTTGTTTTCATTGTTTATCCTTTTGCTTCTCTGACTCTCTGTACAGGCTGTAATGTGCAGCTGTTATACCAGAGGTTAGAGTTCAGCCTGTCTGCACACTGTCAGGATTTCCTTCTTTTGCTTTTCTAAAAGAAATTACCTGAGAAGCTGCCTCGGCCAAGCGGGAAATGGCCCTGTCTTGACAGATGCATGGAGACTGGGCACACACTTCCACCAACACTGTGTTTCACGTTGATGGCTAGTGACGTGAAGCAACAGGAGGGTTCCCAGTCTGCATGTACGTCTCTCTTACACACACAGCCTTCATCTTCCACTCTTTCAGTCATCACACACAGCTACAAAAACAAAGTCCAGAACAGGGAAAGTGTGTATTTGTGTGTAAATGTGTGTGTTCAAGAGGAGAGAATTAGGTAAAAGGTAACTGAAGAACAGCAAGTGTAGGTGTCTAATAAAAGGGGGTGAAGTCTGTGGGCATGAATGTGTGTGTTTTTGGGACATTTAAATACATTCATAGCGATCATTAAAGATGTCTCTTTGTGATATCCTTCGTGCATTAAAGCTTAATTAGCCCTGGAGTCAAAGTTATATTGTGTGTTACAAATAGATAAAATGAGAAAGGTGCAAACTGTATTAGATCCTAAAGTGCAGCAAAATCTTTAAAGTTAAAGTTGGTATTTTGAAAACACTGGAACAGGACTGGGCACAAACCTGCTGTCAGGCAGACTGTGGTGACACGCTGGGAAGAGAACCAAGTGAAGGAAAACAAAAGGAAACAGAGGGAAGCAGGTTTTTTTATGAGTGAACCTGCAGGACTTCCAGCCAGGGCAAAAAGAAAACACGAACAGCTATTTTTGACCAAAGTCAGGTTGACAAATGACCCGGACTTTCCAATTCCCTGTGACTTTGTTCCTTACGCTCCTGGGTGCTATTGTTTGGCATTGACATGGGGGGGGAGAAAACCCCATACAGCCTTTGCTTTGGGACACTTGGGCTCACCAGTAGCTGCAAGGCTGAGGCGAGCCCTGCCAATTAGCTCACATGCAACTTCAAGTGCATTCAAAGGAGGCTCAGTGAGCGAGGAACGGCTTTGTAGCCTGGAAAAAAAAAAAACACACACACACAGTCTGAACAGACTTGTCAAGATCAGTGAAGGGACGGAACCTTTTTTCCTCTCTTTCCCCTTCAGCCCTGTCTTGTTGAGAGGGGAATTTGAGACAGGGTGTTGAAGGGGAGGCTGGGGGAAGCTTTTTAAAGATCACATCATGCTTGAAAATCTCAGGGGCCTTCATCACAGCACTTTTAAAAGCACTTTTTAAACTGAGCATTAACAGCATCCCTCCCCTCTGCTGCTGCCCTGTTCAAGCTAGGCTCCTATTAGCTTCCCTAATTACCAGATATCTTTGAAGGGAGAAAAGAGGGAGGGGGGGGGTCCCAGGTTTGAGGGACAGTGTGATCAGGTTACAAAAACCCAGCGGCTGACAACATTATTTATGACCCATTCGTAATGGATTGAGAGTGACAGCCGTTTCAGTCCACTGTTCGGGTCAAAGGCAGATACATCAGAACACTAATGCCCATGAGAGTGACGGACAGCTTTGAAATTGACCCCTCTCGGGTTAGGGGTGGGTGGCAGTGCTCTAAAACTCGGAAAAGAACTGAACAAGAAGGAATAAAAGTCAGGGGAAGCGGTGCGGGAAAACTTTTCTTCTCTCCGAGGACTGAAAGTGATGGAGAGAGATGTGTCTGGGACGAGACAGCGAGCGGTTTTCCAGTCTATTTGCCCCGCGTCTGGACCCAGAGTCAACGGGACAGTCCCAATAAAAAGGCTGGATATATTGCAGAGCAGAGAGACTGGGTTAGACAGAGTCCAAGAATACTGATGGAAGGGTGCACAGTGGAGTAGCTGGAGACACTGAACTCCATTGATAGCCACTGAGAAAAGTCCCGACCTCGATTTATCTTTCCAAAGACTCTCCGATAGCAAAGCAAAACTGTGAGGCTGGCTACAGTACAGTAAACAATCTCCCTCTCTTCCATTAGCCACCATTAAATAGGGCAATTAGAAGTCTTAAGCAGCGCAGAGAAAAAAAACTCCAGTGTTTCCTGAATCCTTTCCAAGGGATAAATACATAAACATCAAATATGGGTGCTAAGGATCAAAGTGTTCTATAAGTGTTTGATGTAGGCACGGATTGAAATGTGCATATTTAAAAGGAAGTGCAGTCTGTGTATTCTGACGCTGATTAATGTACATCACGTTTTGGCCCAGCGCTGGATAATCAGTGTCCAATGATCAAAAGGATTGTTGGACTGTAGCGTTCTGCACCGTCTAAGAGCTTGACGGGCCTCCTGTTTTCTGACTTCAACTCCTTCTTTTACCTGGAGATCAGAGAGCTGAGCAAGGCACCACAGCTACAAGGGTTAGGGGTTCAATCCCCACCGGGGCACGTTAGACATGTATGCTATAATGACATGAAGAACCTTAGAAAATGACCTCACAAGAACAAACATTTTCATGTCACGTCAAAGGCTTATGATTCCTCCCGGGTTGAGAATTTACTCCAGCCTCTTGAGCTTTAAAAGATTGGTTAAACTCAAAAACGCAGGGTCATCAAGGCTCTGAAAGGTGAACAGTGCGATGAAGAGAGAAAGAACAAGCCAGGTCACCGCTCCACCGACTCAAGAGTCAGCACAGTTGTGCCCAACACTGATTCATTTCTTTTCCCTTATTTAGCTGCAAAAACCCTAAGAGCTGCACGGCTCTGACCAAACACAGACTAAGAAACCTCACTTCACGCTCCCAGAGTGCACTACAGCACACGCCAGCGCACACTGTCTGGAGAGCCCAGGGGTTTGGCATTGTTGTAGATCGATTGTTTGCCTGGAGAGAGCAAATTCTAAAAAAGTGACTGTGTGTTGGTGTGAATGTATAAATGGCTGTGGAAGTGCTGATGTATGTAGTGTGTGTGTACAGCTTTTTCACTGCTTTATAAAAGTTTTGTTTCCCTACTAATGACAAACCTTTTTTAAATAAAAAATAAATAAATAAAAGATGTGCATCTTGCACTGTAGACAGTAAAACACAGGACATCTATAATAGCTTTATCTGTGTATTTGCACACAGACACAAATACTTAATTCTTCTGGCAGAGTCACTGTAAAGAGGTTTTTCAACATCAATATGCAGTGTAAAGCCTTAACAAACATAAGACCATCCCAGAAAAGATGAGACCTTGAAAAGTGTGCGGATAAAGTCAACTTTTCCAGTGCATATCTTTGCTACTAGCAAAGCCATTAGAAAAGCATTGTTTCCAGCAGGTTTCCACTCAAAAGCAGCTTCTTTTTTTTTGCTTTATCAGACATTAGAGAAAGCCTTGAAACTGTTCAGTTTTCAAAGGTGGGAGGCAGATAGAGATGAGAGATGAAGAGTCAAAAGGGCAGCAAAGAAAATATGTGAAAAAGCCATTGCTTTTTACAAAGCATTAATGCTTGAGGATCTTCAGTTGATGGACGCAGACAGAGGCCACTTGTGGAGGAAATAATCCTGGCACTTTACATATCTCGAAAAAAGAAAAAAGGTTAATGGTGTGCACATCCAACCCCAGTCGAGTACAGCTGCAGGACCAAAAACAGCAACAAAGGACAGAGTTGTCCGCACTGAAATAGGTAATGTAAACATGTTTGACCAAGACCCTTGCAGGCAGAAACATTACGCCAGTCAAAACTTGGGAACATGAGAACTTTAGTCTGCCGCAAATCTTCCCATTTTTCTCCATTACAAATCTGTCTCTGCTTCTTATTAAAACGTTATTCAATAAAACATCTCAACAAGAGACAAGATAACTCAAATTTGCTGCTTTGCTACAACCCCCTAACTTGATCTGGTCTGTGGCAGCTACTTTCACAAAACCTCAGCTAGAAATGACTGAGTCAGTTAGCTGGCTTTTTGACTCTTTCCTACCTGTGCTACTGTGACACATATGGAGGGACGGGAGGGAAAACAGAGAGAAGTAGATATAAGGAGAGGAAACAATGAATCCTTTATCAACACACTTCCTGGCCATAGCAGAGGAGAGATGGCGATAGCGAGTGTTAAGTATCTAGTCAAGTGCTGCTACCTGCGGTGAATAACGAGCAGGTGATCCAGCCACATCTGCAGCCTGTCGGAAGCAGAATACTGCAGAGTCAACCTGTTCTGAAGTAACAGCCTGTCTCTTAAGGTAGCCTGCGGTTTAGCACATAAAGTGTGCTATTCAAGAATAAAAAAAATCATTCTCTCAAGTTCATTATTCAGTGAAGTGATAAATATCCAGCTGGTGATTTGATTTTGTCTTACTTCGAAGCACAGTTGTTCACTAGTGTTTTACTCAGCAAAATCAAGAGTACATTAGTTTCTCTACTGACCTGTCATGCTGTAACATAATCTCTTTCTGAGGACAACCTGCCCTGCATGGCTGCTTTGATTTCAGGACTGACCTTTTTACTGCAGTCTCAACAGCAAAGCCAATCACCACGTCCTGTCAGCTTGGATCAGGGGTCTCTACCTGCGGGAGGCTGGATTGGCCTTTCAGTGTTTCTCCTAGACATATTTTCAGGTGGGCTGTAGTATAGCTGACTGCCATTGGTGTCTGATTTCCAAACTTGGTTTCTGGACAGGTTATGTTTATTCAGATTCTTGTCAGATCCAGTTTTTTAGATTACACTTTGTATGTAAAACTACATAGGTACATACATACACAAGTTCTTCCAGCGGTCAGGCTCAAGGGTGCATTAGCAACCAGCCTAACCTGGGTAACCACCCAGGGGTCTCAGATCGTGGGGGGCCATGAAAGCACCAGATTCACTGGGTGTCAGTGGGTTTATAATAATTTGACTACGGAAAAAATTGTCTTGCAATAAGCACAACTAAATCATAGTATCAGTAGGACTAATATGGGCCTGAGAGTCCACAATCAAAGGTGGAGTAAAAACCAGCAGAGATAAAATGAATGGTATAAATAGTGATAACATTGCACCCTTTCAGACAGTCTTGCCACAAACCATTCATAGTGGTACACTCAGTTGTTTACACAAAGAAGAGGTCAAACAAATTTTGTTAACCATTGCTCAGTTCCATCAGTGTTCCAGTAAGCCATGACAGTGACCCAGCGTGCACAATACCAGGACCACCAGGTTCACCTAAATGGAATGCAGTTGTTACTAATGTTAATCACACCTGTGCTCCTCCTGCTATGGCATGCCAAAACATCTGCTGTGGAAAAGGTCTGTTCTGATGTCGGGCAGGTGCGGAAGGGGATGGTTTCAGACGCTGTTCGAAAATGCTACGGGCACTTTGATCGATGCCTTAGAAGTGATTCTTTCTAAATCCTGAGGCCGTCTTGAAGACAAGCCAAAAATCTAAATATATAACTTTGGAACCTTTATTATTTCAGTTGATTTGGTGCTTAAAAATAAGTGTTTCCTTAAAAAATGTGCTGAATCAAAATACTGTACACCGATTTGGCACACCTGGGGCCAGGCAGTAAGTAAGCATTGCAGGTCTGGTCAGTATCTGAAGCTAGGCCACGTGTAGCAGCCACGTCTAGTCTACTGTCTGCACTGTACATAATGGGCAGTTAAAGACAACTTGGTACAAACAATGCACATAGAGCAGGAGGATTGGGAGGTTGATGGGTTATGCAAAGGCATTAATCTGGCCCTGGTTGGGCTTAGTCCAACTAGGTACTCTATGCAGAGGATGGGTTGCAAAGCCACCAGACAAGGACACTGCCTACAGAACATCTAAATTCAAGTCAACATTAAATCCAAGACAATTCATCAGCCACACTGTTTGGCTGACAGGTCATCTCTGCAATATGCAGTGCAGACAACCACAAAAACAAGCACTGAGCCCCAACGAAGGGGAAAAAAGAACATTTTGAGGATGACCACCTTAAAAAACACACCATTAAATACAACCTAAAAAATATAATTGTTGAACTTTGGTGGCACACAGTGGGAACCAAGCAGAATGATGTACAAAATGTTCCTAAAATATACTGTAGCTTTCTATCCCTGCTGTTGCAAAATGCTGCAAAACCCTCTTTGATCTTGTACCATTACAAGAGCTACTCCATCTCTCTCCCTCTCTGCTCTCAACAGCCACTGCTGGCTGTTAATATTCACCCTCTCTCCTCCCTTATCTCACCCGTCTCGTACTTAGTCTTTCGCCTCCACTTCTTCTACCAATTCTCTCCCATTTCTCATATTCTTACTCATATGTTCTTGAACGTTCACATCTTTGTTTACCATTACATCTTCCACTGGCTTCTCTTTATCCACTCCTTTTCATTCTCCCCCTCATCTTCCCCACCGGGGAAGTGATCACAAAGCCATGCGTGTACCCTGGTGAGATTACAGAAGGAGGGGGAGAGAGAAGTCTAGTCTCGCCTGTGAGACAGAGGGAGATGATGAGAGAATCAGGTGTTTTGTCTGGATGACATTATGTGACTGAATAAGCAAAGGTTCACAGCCGGGTTCTGGCCTCAAAACTCAGCGATATACAATTCCCTGCTTCTCTCCGCAGCTACTTCTCTAGGTCACCGTTTCTTTTCATCATCATTCTCCGACCTCGACCATCGACTTAATTATCACCCTCTCTCCTTCCTTTCATCACCTTCTCATGCTTTTCACCTCTACCTTGGTGTTTCCATTCAGGCTAATGTGAATTAAGAATTGTGATAGGGCGGTTTCGACTGCTCAGACAATAAGAACTCAATAAGAAGCAACAGGGGAGTTTCCCAGGGTGTGATTCTGATTTACCTCCCCAACATAATGTGGTCGCCCCAGAGGCCAGGCCAGCACCGCTTCTGGGAACAGGCAGCGATTCATTTAATTCACAGATAGATTCTCAATCCAGACCCTGAGCTTCCCTAGGTGCAGCTGTAGATTTGACATATAAATATAAAGTATAACTTATGCCATTTCTTGGAGGCTATAATCCAAAGTACTTTTCAGTATGGAAGGTGGGGATCCAGTGGGAGTCAAACCCCCAGCCCTGTAAATCAGCAAGCAAGTTTGGATTTCTCGAAATGAAAACCAGCTTTCCCATAAACCTAGCCTCATGCTGAGTTTGTTTTAAAGAATAAGAAGAAATATAGACGCTGATGAGAACCCGTGATAGTGACAACAAAAAAAAAACCCCATTCTGATCATGTCAGCTAACATGAGGCTGTAGTTACAGCAGTTCTGTATGGCAGTAAAGCACAGTGCTGGAGGAGGATGATAAACCACTGGTGCATAATGTTCCATGTCATTTTCATTTCTAAAACTGACAATTTATTCATTTATGCAACTAATCAAGTAGCAGCTTTAACCATAACAGTAGCTTGGTAGTAGTTCAGCATATGTGAATCATATTATTTGATCATTTTATGTTACTGCTGTGTTTCATGCTGTGATTTAGCATTAAACGGACAGTTTGAGATTTGGGGGAATACACTAAGTTGCTTTCTTGTCGAGATTTAGATGAGACAGGTGAAATTGGCCCATTTATTATATCTGTACCTTAAAGATGCAGATACACTTAGCTTAGCTTCGTACGATGACTGAAAACGCTCAATTTGCAAAAGTTACAGAATCTACCAGCAGGTTTAAAAATCATAAATTAACATGCTGTATCAAAAACGAACGTAGTGTAAAAACAGCACGTTGTGTCTATTGGGAGGATTATGAGCCCACTACGTACCCAGGCAAAAAAATAGTCTGCCATACAACCCTCTATAAAACGACAATTTGTCATTTTGTACACTTTGTTTTTTGTATTAATTAAACTGGAAAAAATAATGTTTTAGAGATGCTAGTGGGCATAGCCAGTCTAGCTGACCATAGGTAACAAGACCCAACCACAAGACCTATAATCTTGGACTACCGGCGATATGCTCTTTGAACACCCTGTATGTACGTCTTTCTTTTCATTTTTAAATTATATTTTCTAAGCAACTTTGTGTATCTTGACAAGTTTTTTTTTCCCCAGAAAGAAAAAATAAGTAATTGGAAAAAGTATTCTAGCAGTAACATGCTCAACACACTGAGCTGCACTGGACGCCTGCACCTTCTGGACCTGGAGTGTCTTTTTGTCTGCTGAGGCACCTCACCGCCTTCAGTCACTGCAGTGTGAACAGCAGCACGACGTGTCTGTGGCTTAGCAAATGTGGGTGGAAATGGCACTGTGTGTGTGAGCGAGAGTGCAAGACCAAGTTCCTGCAGTCTCTGGCTCCGCGGCAATTAATCCTAACAGCCACGGTGTGTGTGTGTGTGTGTGCGTGTGTGTGCCGGTCACATGCGATTTAAAGTGAGTAGCGTCATGCACTGGGGAAGCAGGCCTCATCTCAGTCTATTATATTGAAACAACACTTTTCATATCAAAATCACAGCAAATTCATAACCTGCAGTGATTTTTTTTTCTTGACTGATCCCAAATTAAAACAAAGAGCAATCAGAACATTTACGTCACTTATGACATCTTTTAAAAGAACCAACACATGCGGATACGAGAGACATCTGTTTAAGTTTAATTCCCACTTCCTTGCCCCCTCCAAAATAAATTGATTTTTTAAAGGACTGGCTGTTTCTTTTATGAGCTCTTTTTTCGTCCTTGTCCTTCTGTTCCTCTCTGTGCCTTTTCCATGCCATCCATCATCCATTGAGGTCACTGCAACCTATTCGACTGAAATATTCTTGGCATTGGAAAATAAAAAAAAAATTTAAAAAAATCCTCCATCATTTTTTTTTTAAAGAAAGTGGGCAACCCCCTAATTATCACTAAAACCCAGAATGTTCCACATGGCTTTGAGGCCACGTGACATCAAGACGTCTCCCTCTTCAAAATGAGACTAAATCATCAAAAAACAGTGAGTCATTTTCGCCAATAAAAACCGCCATTCCAGGGCAGGCTTTGTAGACGATACGCTCATCTCGAGTGGAGGGTTTTGAATGTGTGGGCCCCTGAAACCTTAAACCGCGGGCCACTTGGTTTTTGTGGTGCGTGTCAATAATCCATCTCCCCCCAACAGGGAGAAAGTGATATTTTGCAGCCATGGGGGAAATTGCCCCGATCACCACGAACCTCATTTTACTACCCTAATATAGAGAGGATCTACTAAGAAGGGAAGGGGAAAGTTGAGGGGGGGCAGAAAGAGAAAGATGAAAAAGAGAAATGAAGTGACATATATCAAATGAAGCGAGCTTTCTTCAAAGGCTCCTCACAGAACGGTTTGTAAGGACAGGCAGGGAACACAGGCAGCGGTTGCATGTGCACTCACACACATGTTGAGCTCTAATTTTGAGCCCTCCCCTCTTTTTTTATTTTTCAGCAGGGTCAGCGGCTCTGATTGAAGTGCAATTGGATCCACCCTGCTCTATCCAGTGACTGGTGCCCCCGCTGGAAGCAACATCTGGCAGGATTGGTTTTAACCTTGAATGCCCCTTACCTTCCTGTCTTGCTCCAGTGAGAAACAATACTTCTGGAATCACTGCTGCTACAAATATTAATACTTTTTCTGCTTCTGCTATTGCCATTACTACCACTACTATTCTTATCACACCTTTGTGACTGCCATTACAATGCTAATTCCTTCTAATATATCTGTTAATACAGCTGCTTCTACTACAACTGCTATATTAGCAGATCCACTGCTACGCTCAAACTACTTGCACTCCTGGTGTTACCCTGCTTTCACGCAAAACTTCCAAGAGCGTTTCACAGAGCAAGGCCATTGTTTTTACATTGCATGTTTGTTGTTAAATACAGGTTATTAGGTGGCAGTAGGTCAAAGGTGAAAAATGAAAGGTACCTTTGAACAAGGTACTTAACACTCAACTGTACAAATAAGTGCCAGCAGTGAGCAGTTCGTATCTGCAAATCCTTCAGTGTTAAGTGGGTGAAAAATCTAATGAAAATGTGACTAACACCTGTTCACACATTTTCTGTACACTTTAATTCCCCACATATGCTTCACAGCATCAGTGCACGGAGCGCCAGCATACATTTGTGTCAACATCAGCCGGCAGTGCATCAGGTCCATCGCACCCATATGAGAACACGGTTCAGCACGTCTCATTGTGCGTTAATCCAAAGTGCCGGTAAACACGTCCTCTCGCATTGTGCTACATTTCTCAGCGTGCCTCGGAACGCTGCCAGGAATGTGTGTCACCTCTAGGTCCTACAATACCTAACTAGTGGTGGAGGTACTTCCCACAGGCAGACTGACCCCAGACGGGTCAGGTAAACACAGACTGACCTTCAGTAAACAAAGCCAGCTATTTGGTAATTACAAGGCTTGTCAGTACCGTCCTTATCTCTTAAGAACATGTCCCTTTAAAAACACGCTACTCTAATAGAACAGATGCATGAGCACACTTCTCAAATTGCATAGTATATTTCAATCAACAGGGATCTTCCTGAGAAACATGTGCCTAAAATGATTAATATGCTAAATCAAATAATCTAACTCTTAATTTTAGAGATCAGCACTTCATCAGCACATCTTGCCTTCCAATATAAACACTAGATTGGAATGTTTTATTTATTCGGCCACCTGAAAAGATGATACATACCATGTTCACTTTTACCATGAGAGGATGTCCTGCAGATTAGAAATTGTGACACTGTGTGGTTGATACATTTTCATAAATCCAGCATAAACGACACCATTCTTTGTTGCACAATCACACACATCTCTACAAGAAAATCGGCTGTCAGTTCCGTACGGCTCAAACTCAACGGCCATCGCTCTGACACAATGTGCTGTCAGTCGGAGGTTTCTCTAAAGGTATTTGAAAGCTTCCTTGAGCTGTGCCAGCTTGCAGTCCTCAGGGGTCAACCTTCGCCCCCCCCCAACCATTTGTCAAACAAACTAGCAGTATTGCATTTTTTTGGGACTGGAAAGGTACATCCCCTTGCCGTGAGCTCTGGAGGAATGTGGCTGCCAGCATGTTGAAATGTTGTGCAACAGTGAAGCACATCAGAAGCAGATATGGTCAATTACTTCTGTAAAGACTGAGGGAGAATGAGAGTGCTGGCCGTTGCAACAGAGACTTGATGGCATTTAAGAGGCTAATGTGAGAAGTGACTTACAGGCAGTCGATGTGTCAGTGATAGTATTAGTCACGAAAACAGAATTGTGCACCAAAGGCTGACTTGGTGACCAATGTAATCACAAATAAGAAGAATGTGGAGAGAACAGAGGTTATTTTTCTATAAATTGCTTCAAGGCGATTGCTTTGCATTTATTTTTCTTACCCATAATGTTTTACCCTTGTTTGAAGGGCGATTTACTTCCAGTGGCACAAAATGAATGTAATATATCTGCTGGGAGCTGAAGGGACTGCTGATCGATACCAATGACTCAATGATTTAGAAGCAAAGAAAGAGACAGAAAGAGAGTGTTGTGCCTCTGAGCAACACTTCTTTCTTACTGCCAGTCAAATTCACCTCACTGTTCAATCCAAGACCAGAGGGTTCATACTTTCCCCCTGCTCACTCCTTACTTTTCATTTGTTCCAAGGGATTTAAGGTAACAAGCAGGAGGAAGAAACTAAAGGGCATTCTAAAGAAAATTCAAATGAGAATTTGATTTATCTTGCTTTTAGGGAGACACACAGCAGGGCCCAGGTGGCTCTGTAGAGTATTTATGTCCATAAGAGTGGTACAAAAGGTTTGGCCACAATCAGACTCTGTTCAGTGGAAATAATGAATGCAGGTGAATTTGTCTTGGTGGCATTGGTACAAGTACATCTGAAATAGTGATTTTGTAGCAGGAAATAGTGTTTTGATATATCCCCGGTAAAACAAAGCCTTTTTACCCTTGCTACTTGCACACATCACCTCGAATCTGCATGATACCCATCCTCGAAGTGCCTGTTAAGGACCTTCCATTGACATTTCTGGCACCAAACAGCACTCAAAAATCTTTGTGGGTACTTACCCTGTACTTTGCATTTGATAATGTAGTTTGATAAAAACTATATCTGGCGGCAAGAGCACACCGAAGAACCCAGCTCGTTTTCAGGGTTCGTCATAAAGATCAAACCCCCAGCCAGCCCGTGTGTGCAGTGGCAGGAGGACAGAGGCTTCCCTGGAAAAGCAGCGCTCGTATCTACGCATGACTGACGGGAGCCAGCAAACGAGCCGCCGTGACCGCTGGTAAACACAATTAGCGTGCCATAAAAGATGAATGCCGTGTCTGTGTAATTGTCAAAAGGAATTATATGCTGAGAACAAGCTGGAAAAATGTCATCTTTGCAGGGGCAACCCTGTCCAACAAATTATGTTTTAACAATATTCATCCCGTTTTCTTTTCCCTTCCTTGCATATTGAACAAAGCAGAGGCAAGGGTAAGCATGTTTGTTACAAATCATTAACCACTGTATCATGTTACATTGCCACTAATGCTTTGAGACTAATCTCCTTTCCTCCAATGTCACTGATAAGCTCCCTCTCTCTCTTATCTCTTATCTTGACTCCTAAACAGAATCAAACATATGCCTCCTATCCCGTCTCATTACGATATCAAAGGCTTAATAAAGGCCGTTTATCTCTTCCCAACCAGACCCAGCTAATTGAATCCAGAGCTAGATAGAGATCTAGTAAGTGTGTCAGTGGATTAGTAGGGCCTGTCGCCACGGTAACCCATGAGGAGGAGGAGGAGTGCCGAAGTTGCTTCCTTGGGTTTGTTGCTTCCAAATGACTCCGCGGCACATCCTCGCTCAATATCCGCCTGATAACGCTTCCTTCCTGAAGCGAGCGACTCCGCACCGCAATCTCATCTCTCTCAATCTGCGTCAAGCAGGAAATGAGACCAGATGTAAAACACGGCAGTTCACTGACTTGAGACCTCCTTGTTGCCAGGCCATTGTCAGCTTGTATTGCAGTATCTTGTATCTGATGAAAACAAGAAAAGTTTCATTTGGGAAAAAAAACAACTCTTGGGATTCCGTTCCTCTGTGAAGCTTTCAAATCCTTTTTTTATTTAGTTGTGTTTCCTCCCTTGATTTGCTCCCTCTGCTTTTGCTTGTACGTCTTATATTCTTGTTTTCCTTTTATTTCCTCTTTCTGGATCGGATGACGTGAAAGCAAAGCATCTGCCTCTCTGCAGCGGTCGTTGGCAGACTTGATTTGCCAGCGACCTTGAAATGTGGGGAAAGTAACTTTGACACAAAGTCACGTGGCATGCCGAGATCAGGACCTTGAAAAATCAAGCTGTTGCGGTGAGACGCAACACGACCGCTCTTGAACGTTCCTGATCCCGGCAGCCCTGACTAGGGTGTTGGCCTTAACTGACCACAACACCAATGGACGGTCAGCGAGACTGTCAACATGAAATTGCTTCATCTCTGTCCTCATTCTTCTTTGGTGACAGTGTGTGAAGGACACTTTTTCCTTGGGCCTTTGGTTTTTTGAGTTTCTGTTGGTGTTTCCAATTCATTTAGGAACTGTCCCAAAACATCTTCTATTTGAAACATATTACACAGGTATCGGAAATGTAAAAAGCAAAATTTCTTGTGGATCACATGACTTTTCATGGGAAAAGACCACTTGGGATTTAGAGGGCTTTCATGAACTAAGCACATCTTTGCTAACCAACCTGCTACAACACACAAATGAGTCAGTGAGATGCATGCAGAAGATAGTCACAGATTGACCGGTCGAAAAGATATATTTTGAAGTAATTTTTCTTACTTTCACTATTCGTGGCTGGTTAATACCTGAGTTCTGACTGTCCAAGCAAAGCCACAAATCAAAATGACCCTGCAAATCATTAAGACTATGATCTTGCCAGTCCTCTCTCTTCCCAACGTTTCCTTTCTCATGAACTCCTCCAGTGTCAACTCATGCTTCTCCCTGGGGCAGCGTCCTCCTTCTTCCTCCTCCTCTTTCTCTTGTGAGAAATGAGCTTTTGCATGCTCAGAGAAGAGAGAACAGTTGCAACACAGGAACTCCTGCTGGCCGAGCCAATCCCTCCTGGATTTCATCTCAGTGCTGGTGAGAGCTTGACGCTGGAAGAGAATCTTGTCAATGTGCTTAACGGCCGCATGTGGAGGCCCAGAGGGGGCGTGCAAGATAAGGAGGATAAATTAAAGGCCGATTTGCAGTCTTAAGGCTACAAAGAGGTTTTAATGTAACACACTGAAAGCATGTTTCACAGAACCCCAATTTAGCGCTTATTTCCTTTTTTTAAACATGCTAAAGTGAGCTGAATTTAAAAACAAGCAAACTGTTGTATTGCATATTCAGCCAAAATAAGAGTGCAGCAAGTGCCTTCAGTGATTAATCTTTAAATGCTATCCACCCTCAGCGGCTGTGTTGAGCCGGCAGGTGCAAAACCTGTCTTAACTGGGATAAGTATACAACAACAAGCCTGGTTTGCTCAGCGCTGAACTGGCTACAAGGCTGTAAAATACATGAAAAGGCTACAATGGGGAGGTGATTTGAAATGAGACGGGCGGAGCTGGAGCGCTTCCAAACAGGTGCTGCTGCGCCGCCGTCCCAACAGGAGGCTGTAGGGGAGGCAGACTGTGTGTGTGTGTGTGTGTGTGTGTGTGTGTATGGTTATTGTATTATCTTATCCTCATGGGAACCTGTCCCGATCTGCTCTTTTCTGCTTAGGGGGACGAGAAGGGACAAAGTTGGAGAGATAAATGTAGCATATGTGCGTATTTAGATGAGAGAGAAACATAGGGTGAAAGGACAGGACATTTGTCTCATTATATACATTTTGGCAAAATAAAATGTTAAAATGTGTCTTCACAAATGTTTCACTCAACTACTTTCATGGTTAAAAGATTTGAAAACCCTCTAGTGTGCACCAACCATCTGGTGATAGAAAAGGCATGCAACAAGTTTTCGTATCTGGAATCAAAAAAGGGGTTGCAGCAATGTACACACCTGATACCGCTGCCCTTGTTGCAGTGAAGTTATGTATTGGGGATTGACAATATTACATGCTTTATATGTAGACAATTAACATGTCCAAGAACCGACAGCCATGGTAACTGCTCTGTCAGACCTTGCTTTGTCATAGTATTTTTGTAGCTAAATGTTATTGTCAGCAATTACAATGTTTCACATGCCATTGTTGAGCAGGTATAATGTTTTACATGCTCACTATTTTTGCTTAGCGTACTCAACACAAAGTATAACCAATTCTGATTCAATTCTGAAATGCAGATATTAGGTTATAAAACAATTTGAAAAAAAAAATTCTAAGTTTGACTCAGTGATGACGCTGGATGAAAAGTTATACCAAAGTCACCAAGGGTCATCACAATAATAAAGTCAACCTAATTGTTGCATTAGAGGAAAGGTCAGGCGCAACTTTCTCATAATATTTAACATTTTTTCAAAATCCTGAGGGTTCCACTCAAGTTTAAAAGAGGTGGACACAAACATGTTTAGAGACACAGAGAAAGAGCATGCCATGTGTGCAAAAGGCCGGATCTGTCTAGGTTACAAGATGGGAATCTGGTCAACAACACACACACGCAGAGAAACACACACTTCAGACACTTCAAAGCTAGGAGGCAGGCCATGCAGTGAGGTGGTTTGAGGCGTCAGAAGTGGACTGACAGGTATGGATGGGTCAGTTATTATCAGAGGGCTTCATGTTGTTTCTTAGGAACCCAAGCCGACCACTGCAGGAAACTTCAGAGGAGAATGTCAACACATCAACAGCTTCCCCCTGAACACACGTACACAAGTGATAACCACAAATGTTACACTCGCCTTTGAGGTTTTACAGGGTTCTTTTGCTGCCAAGCGCGCTCACACAACAACAAGAACTCAAGTGCTGGAATTGTCTTTGAGGTGTGTCTTATTTTGTCTTATTCTCACATAAGCACACTCACATACCATAAATCCAAGTGACACGGTTGTCTTTGTGGAATATCTCATTTCACCTGTTAGCGCACACACAGCTTCAACTGCTATGTTTGCCTTTGTGGCATATCGTATTTTGTCTGCTAGCTCTCTCTCTCTCGCTCACTCACACACACACACACACCAGGTGTGTTAGAGGTATATGATTGTATTTCATCTGCTTGCATGCAGGCACGCGCACACACACGCACGCCAACTCCAGAGGCTACGGCAGTCTTTGAGATACACCTCCAGACTCTCCTCAGAAAAGACAGAAAGTCTTTTCTGGGAGCTCTGGGCTGAGAATGGCGGCCTGTAAACTCGGGTAGCATCACAGTGTCACTTCAAACAGAGACATCAGACAGCTCTCTGTCTGTCAGAGCGTGCGATGTTCAGACTGAAGCTCCAGAGGAAAGATACTCAATGACACCACGTCGGCATCTGCACACAGAGGATGACTACAAATAATACAGTTGTTTCAGCTTCAAGACACACTGACTTCTTTTCTCTTTCTGAAGTGTGCAAAAAGGATGGTATAAAAATCGAAATATTTGGAAAAACTTTCATTCATGCCTGATTTTGCCTTCTACATGTTGTGTATTTCAATGCGTCTGCAAGAGAGCAACAGCAGTTTACTTTTCTTCCTTTCTCTCTTCCTCCTCTGATAACAAAGTGACTCAGAAGGTTATCTCTCAGCCAGGTCTAACTTGAAAAGATGAACATTGTTCAGACACACTTGTGTCTGTGTTCTCTGTTAGTCCAGACAGATGTTGGCCGGCCAGACGAGGTCCTCCTGACAGGCGAGATTCTCCTGTCGCTTCCTGCTGCGGCGGGTCTTGACCTCGCAACATCAAAGCAGAGCTGAGCTGAGCTACTGTATTGCTGGAGCAAAGCCGCTGAAGCGAATCCACCAGACGCACGCACGCACCCATGATAATGTCTAGATACAGACTGATACTGAAACACACACTGAGCCAGCTTCTTTTTTGTTTAGTGGGCAGAGCTATCAGCAGCAAACATCCAAAAAGTTCTACTGTACAGTAATGAGACTTCATAAAAGAATTATAACTTGGTTTCAGCAAAGAAGTCACGGTGTTTAACTGGACACTTTTTTCTCTCAAACTGGACATGGAATAGTCTTAAGCAATTACTTAAATAGTGTTAGAAAGTACTAATTTGGCCCAGAAACTAATGCTTAACAAAAATGTCTGTCTCTTATGGTGAGACAACCTAAAAACAATGGTTAGGTTTGCTTTACAAGCAACTAAATTCAACAATATATAACAGCAAGAAAAAAGTATTAAGAACAGAGAGGGAAGCAGAAGTAATTTTTTTCATCAGAGCAACCAGTGGAGGGAGATTTAAGAGGCGAGAGTGCAATTTCACAGAGAAACATGAAAACACTACATTAAACAGGAGACTTCTCCAGCCACGCAGTAACTTAGAACAAAATAGGCTGCTATTATCAGGATGAAATGCTGAGCTTGTGAATCACACAAGCATGTGCGAATATCATCCACCGCACAGCACAGATATTGAGACGGAGGGGAAACTTAATTATACATTTTCATCCCTCACTGAGACAGATTTAGGGAGTGTTTTGTTGCCAGTGCAACACTGACCATAGAGGAGTCTTAGAAACTGTATCTGACCATTCATTTGTTTACACCTGTTGTCCACCAATTATAAATTGGATGAAATGTGCTGCATACAACAAAGCTAATTGCAACGGTGACAGGACAAAATGCAATCATGTCCCTATATTTGCAGGTAAACAGAAACTGGCCTCACCAAAAGTACTGGTTATAATCTCTCCTTGCACAGGAAAACTGTGAGACCACAGTTACATTGGGTACTGTAGGTAAAAGTTTAATCCGGACATCAGTCTGTAAATGTCAATGGATGTTTATAACAGTCAGTTCGGGTAATAAGTGTAATGTTTGTAATGTTTTGTGTTCAATTACAGACAAGTTAAGTTAACCAGGGGGTTTGTTTTCAACTTACTTTTCCTCTGACTGAAGGTGTTTCTTGCTCCATCGCATCACATCTTTAAACAAATGTTCCCACGTTCTTAGATCTCAGCTATTGACTTGTGTCAGTATTATTGATAGGTATGATAGTCACGTCTATAAAAACAAGACCTAAGCTGTAATAAACCAGATTCCCCACTTAATGTGATGAGGGCATTTCTTGTTGCTCTCCCCCTCTCTAGTTAAAGCCAATGCATACACTCAAGAGTAAAAGAGTTTTCCCAGTCTGTATTTTCCTTATAAGTATGATTGTTTAATGAACTCACACAGCCTTGTGTGTGTAACTTAATATTATGTATGGCTGAGTAATGTTTTATTGCACTGTAACCAGCTATTAATTCTCCGTCTGGTCTCATCAGCTCATGCTTGTAAGGCATTTTGTGATTTGGTATATGTTCTCACTGTTCTTTTTATTAAATCATATCTGCTAACTAGTTCCTCAGTGAGAACTGAACTGAACTGGGAAGCGGATCAGACCTGGTCAGAGAGCCGAGTTAAAAGTTGATCTCGCTCCATGCAAAATAACTGCTAACTGGCAATCAAAGCCCTCTCACATTCCCACTATAAAAACTGACCACCGAAACAATTATGACCGCATCTAAATTGGCCCCACAGCACCCTCCCTAAAAACACAATCCATCAAGACATGTGAGGGAGAGCTGTGGTCTGCATTTCCTCACTGCTTAATGAAATGCCTGGATACAGTCTGAAACAGCTCCAGCGTCTCAGAGAAAAACTAGAAAAGGCTATCAAACAGAGGTCACTCTCTATTTGCACAACCTCCCCACATCAGATGCCAGGATGTCGTTGCCAAATATTCCAATTAAAATTGCACAAATCAATGCCCTTTGACACTGGGTTGCAACCCTGAGCCTTACTATGCAACAGGCCTGCGAGAACTCCACATGTTTGAAAGGCCTGCAAAGTCACAGAACATCTGAATATGTGCCACGTGTTTTATAATACGGGCTCAAAGTCATCACTGTTGCTGTTTTACTATGCTTCTATGAAACTGTCTCCATGTATGCTCTGTGTGAAATGTGCCTCTGGCTGTGACGACAAAGTCATTTGAGGTGCCAGATTTTCTTAGCTAACCCGAAAACTTGGGTAATAAGGATGAAGCCAGTCTCAGTAAACATCATCCTTGCTGAGGTGTCAAGACAGCCAATCCTAATCCGGTTAAGGGGCTACATAGAAATTGGAAAATACAAACTTACCGAAAGGTGTCCAACAATCTCAAAAACTTAGGGGCATGAAAAAACAAGACAAACAGCAGCCATGCTAGCAGACTATACTTAGGCATGGGCTTGGACGATCTTCTCTATTTGCACATCGTCTGATCATGGCTATTTGAGATCAACAATTGGCGATCTGATCACCAGGGGTTGGTGTTACATTATGAGACAGCCTTATTAACATTAAGAAAATCCATAGGGAACATCTGTAAAT
Source organism: Lepomis gibbosus (assembly GCA_029875015.1). Lineage (NCBI taxonomy): Eukaryota > Metazoa > Chordata > Actinopteri > Centrarchiformes > Centrarchidae > Lepomis > Lepomis gibbosus. The sequence continues at coordinate 3,714 of JAPMOB010206858.1, read as the reverse complement.
TCACAGGGAGGAGGGCGGTGCAATCAATAGCAGCTATGTACAGCTTGCTAACCTCGACAGCCCAGCTGTATTCAAACGTTAACATCACTATCCTTATTAACTTATTTGAAGGTGGGTCCTGACAGCATTGTGTTAAAATAGATAGACTGACTTCTCAGAGTTCCTGCTATAAGTAAGTCCCTGGTCCTTGTAATCTTTGCTATGCGTACAAAATACACCTGTATTGCATTATAAAAGCCCTACGGGCGTTTTTAACCTTAATCATCTAGTCTTCCAATCATTCCTTATGACATCTACAAAGACAGCGCCCCTCCCCCCGTCAAAAAATCTTCTTGTGAAAACAAAAGAGCAACATGTGTTTCACTGTAGAAAAACAGTGAAGCCAACATCTTGAGCTTGTGCGTTTACAGGATGTGGAGTGTGAGGGTGTGAAGACCATCCCTACATCTGCCCCTCTCTCTCTTTGGGATTGTCTCTCATATACTCTCACCCACTCCTTCAGCACTTCGATGTTTGTGGGCCACGCTTACAGCTTCAGTTCCATGTTTAGCACACTGAATTGAGCGTGGCCTTAAGGCTGCTAATGTTCCATGTATCTGCCTTCCCAAAGTAACAGTGTCTTGTCTGTGTGAGTGAGTGTATTTCCTCTAACCGTCTGGTCAGAATGTTGGAAAGTCTGACTTTTGAAAATGAATAATACTATTGAACAGCCCTTAAAGTGATGATTCACTTCATAAATAGGAAAATTTCGCCACCCCAGCATTCCTCAAATCTCACGTCAAAAGAGAAAACAGCATCATTTATTACATGTTTATATTGCTAAAAGTAACTGTATTCCACACTGTGCAGTTCAGTCAAGCCAGCCAATGTTCACAAGTATTGTTGGCATAATATATTACTGGCAATGGTTAAAGAAATTCTGATAGGCGTCTATCTTTCTCAGCTCGTATTTCTGAACTGGTCCAATAGAACATACAAAGGTTGCAATTACAAGCTACTAGCAAGTAATTTCCAGCTTCTGTCTCAAAATGGAAGGTAACAAGACACAGAGGTTTCTCTAACAACTGAGGCGCACTCTGGATGAGGGAGCAGCAGCTTATGGTCAGTGTTGTGGACAGCGGGGGAGACAACTTCCAGATAACTTGCGCAGTGTTTACAATGCTCCACACAGGGGTCTGAGGCTCCCAGCAGCTGACCGGTGTAAACAGTCCCTATCAGCTGACCCTGGCCTGTTAGTGCACAGCGTAGGCGACCACCCTTGAGTTTTTATGATCCACTGAGCATTCTAAGTTCCAGACATTTGGAAAAGCCCAGCGTTATGTGTTTTTGCGTCTGTGACATGAGAGATAAATTTAAAACACATCGCTGAAAAAGGAGGTCCATTGAATTTTTGTAATTTATGAGAAAAATATGTTGCAACATAAAAAGGGCCTCTTGGGCCTTGATGTTTTTGTAGTGGGTCGTGAGGAAGATTGGACCTAAATCTGGATTTTTTAAAAGTTTTTATTTATCCAGGGAAGGTTGACTTAGCATGCATTCGCAGCAGTGCCTGACTTCATGCTCACAATGTTCCACTCTTTCATGTCTGGAAGTCTTCATCTGTTGGCTGCTGAGCAGCTCCAGCAGAGGACTTAGAGGTCCAATGCCTTGCTTAAGAGCACTAATACAGACTAAATAGCTTTTTTATTCTAATTCTCCATCTCAGATTGAAACCACAGTGCTTCTGTGACCTCTGGACTGCCTTTTTCTCAAAGCTTCAGCGATTCAATGAAGAGACTAGCTGTGGAAAGAGTGTGCGTGTATGTGTGTGATGACGGTTGTGTGGTGGAAAGTGAAGGTGGAGTAGAGGACAAACAGAGAAAGAAAGAGGAGAAGAAATAAATCTGCTCTTTCACAGTAAAACATTTAAGTTAAAAGCTAAAGAGGAGAGTGTTGACCAGATCAGTGGGCAAAAAAATGGAAGAAATGCCGACTCCCAACTGCCTCAGGGTGAGCGTGACTTATCAAAGCCTGCAAAGAGTATTGATACAGAAAAACGTGCGGACAGTCGGCTTTACTGATGGAGACCATGCGATTTTTCCAGTGAGAACAGATGGAGGCTCGCCGCTAAAGAGAACTTACTGGGAAGCCTGTGCAGTCCTGACGCAAGAGGGGCATAATTCCACATGTCACAGAGCATCAATAAATATGTTAAAATATTTAAACAGATTTCCCCTAATTACACCCCTTCTGACCTCTGGATGGGATATTGCCTCTGGGCCGACCACTTCAGGCTCATGTTGAAACAACCGCAGATGTAATTCCTCACGTTAGGCGTCCAAGTTCGCTCTGGACGGGATTGCACGGTGTACCACTTGACATGGATGGCAGTGCTCACCGGCTCTACTGCCACCTCCAAGGCAAACATACTTCCACCCAGTGCGGCTAATGCTCCAGCCCAAAACATTAGCTGAAGTGTCTTATGCTGAGGACAGACAGAGTGCAGCCACTAAGTAAGCTGGCGGCTGTCTCAGCTCGGTGTTTGGGCTTGGCAGATTTGAGGACAGCGGTGGAAAATGTACCCATAATTCCCTCCTAATGTTTCCCCCCCACCTCTTGATACACTGACTGTCTGCTGACAAAATTACTCATTTAGGCTTAAGTGTCCCTCTTTCCTCTTACCACCTTGTCTCTCCATGATGGTGACATCTAGAACTAATGCTAACACTTAATAATGTTAAACACTGCTTATATAGTTATTATACATTCAGATTTATTTATTCTGATGAATTAAACCCAGGTTTGATGCACAGGTGCGCTCCTTTGAGACAACCCCTGCAACACTATTTTACATACCAGCTTTTAACACTAATCCGATGTATCTGTCAAACTGCAGTACACTGAAATACTTCAAGGAAAACAAAATTACACTTTCATGCCAAAAGAGATCTTCATAATACATCTTTTATTGTTCAAAATTCCTCCCAGTTAGACATAAAAGGACCAAAGCAGGGTCATGGTTTTACTTCTGGAATATAGCAGTTGTAAACACCATGAGGCAACACACACACACACACACACACACACACACACACACACACACACACACACACACATAAACCCTATCAAACTGATCAGTTTTTCCTCCCATCACAGACTTCAGAGTCATGTTCCCACACTGCTCCATTTGGAACTGTTACCCCTTCACAAGATGAAAAGTTTCAGAGTGCGTGCAATGCAAGGCCTGTTGCTGCGGCCAAATATTGAAAATGTCAACTTCCTGGCAAGCATGGATCACCTTTAATCATCATATTGTAACGGCACTTTCCCCTTCAGGCTTGAGCAGAATAATTGTAGTGTTGGTGAAGCCTTCATGGCTGTGTGCAGCTGAGATATTAATACAATGCATGCAGTAATACCTTCGGGGCAAACTGTCATATGTTGCTCTGCAGATAAAACAAACAAATTCCCTGTGTAAGTCACTGCCAGGGTTTGGGATCTTGTTCCCACCGGGGCCACCAACAGCTATTACAACAGTGTGATCCAACGGTGCTGCAAGGTGCTGCTTTGACATTTTTACTAGGACGTCTGTGAAAATGTCAGATGTTAAATGGGATAAGCTGCAAATCCTTTGGAATGTTTGCACCTAGCCTTATGATTGGTAGTTGTGGTTCAAGTTAAGATTTTATGGGGTTCACTGCAACAGCTACTGTGCATGCAGTAGCTATATATATA
>JAPMOB010206856.1:0-42346 GCA_029875015.1 Lepomis gibbosus | reverse complement strand
GCCATGGCAATACTGTATCGATACACGGACGCCAAGTATCGATATTTTATTATATATAAATTGCAATTTGGAGTTTTAACTTTTTGGTGCTAGAAATAATAAAATCTTTTGCTTTTTTAGTCCACTAGAAAACTTAACAGCACCATATAGAGGACTGAAAAAGTGATATGAACAAACAGAGAAATGTACCTTTTTAGATAAACAGATGTTGACAAAGTTTGACTTTAGGAACCTAATTGGAAGTTGGAAAAAGGTATTAAATTGCAATATATCTCAATATATTTAAAATGATAATATTGTATCGTGGGGGCTCTGGTGATTCCCACCCCTATCATTCACCCACATTTCATGAAAACATCATAAGTCTTGTCAAAAGCTACAAATAATTGCAAAGTGACACAGTTGTTCCCAATTTGAGTGTAAAGTCCCAAAGTGATAAGATAATGCTGACAAGGTTCACTAGCTTCCTGACTCCCGTACGTTAAAAAAGTTATCTGACATGTTGCAGCCGGACAGATTAAAACGACTGAATTGACCATGAAATTCAAACGAGAAAACAATGCTGTTAATGTTTCAATGTGTCCAAATTCAAAAAGGAGAGGAGAAAAATGGAGGACAGAGGGAGAGGTTTCCTCTCCTGTGACCTTGACTATCTCCAAGTTCCTGATCCACTCCTCCTTTCATGTGTTCCCTCCTTCCCTTATTATAACCGACAGCTGGGGCAAATTCCATAATTAGTGAAGAAGAGGAGGACGAGTGATACGGGAGAGAGAAGGGGGGAGTACAGGATGTCCTAATGAAAAGTGAGATGGAGGAGGAGGGAAGGGAGTTTGTAGAAACTCTTCAAGGTAAAACACTGCTGAATTACATGCTGGCACACACACACACTCGACTGGTTGATCTGTCTTATATCAAATACAGATTTGTGTTGTACGGATAGAGTATAACTTGAACCACAAATAAACTAGAACCCGTTTACGTTTGTATTCGTCTGTCCCAATGATATAAACCCAAAAATCATGTTTTTGTTCCTTTCAAGTACTGTTCATAACTAATTCTATTAAATAAACAGATCAAATATACGGTGAAATCAAGGTTTACAAAGATTTAGCAGAGATGGTTATTCGTAATCGTTAATCGGAGATGTCTGGAGCCGCAATAACACACTGTGGAAAACAATCATTATCTTGTTCCTAATCATACAAATGTTATTTATTAATTTCCACATTCATTCCTGACTTAGTAAAAACAGTGTCGACAAAATAATCATTAATAAAGATGTCTACCTTTCTAACCACATCTCACAGCCCACCTAGCAGATGCTTAAGTGCTGAACTAGGTCACTTTGCTCTTGTGTCAAAGTGCCGGACGGTGAGATCAGGTTGGTTAAGATAAGGTAAAAGATTGCGGCTTTAGTGATGTTTCTGTAACATCAAACAACTGCCAGTATCTAAACTTAGCCATAAAAAAGATTACTGGTGATGTAGTCACTACGAGCAGACAATGTATTGTGGGAAACAAATGAAATATGTTGTGTGACTCACTGGAGGAAAAATTTATATCGCATTTTTTAGTGAACATCTGACTGATACATTCAGTATCAACATTTTTCAAAAAGGTTAAAGGTCAGGGTTAAGGCTTAAACTCAGGCTGAAGAACACAGCACACTAAGGACACAGTACAGCTCCAGTCATGCTGGTAAACTGGTTCCAGACCCAGTGGAAGACTGACATTTTTATAGAGCAGCAGAGACGCAGGTGTACCTAATTACATTAAAGATGGCTCTGTTCCATTTATGGGCTCGAGTAAGCCATGAGCCAGCATGCACAATGCAGTGGCTCTGGAACTGGCTAAATATAATGCTATACAGCCATGTTAATTATTATACCTGTCTGCCGTGCAAAATACGTATTACACCTGTCCAATGTTACAACATCAAGGAAACATCCACTGCAAAACATCCTTCATATCAAGTATTTTTACCTCATAACCAAATCATTTATAAGAAATATTCTGGAGAAGAATCCCACTTGTTTTCAGAGCAGTTGAAGAGGCTTTCTACTAATGAGTATCAAGAAACAATGCAGATTAAAGCAGATTTCTGCACCAGAACTTCAAAGTTGATGTGAATTGTTGACCTGTGGACATATCTCATGTTCATTTTTTGTTACTGATCTTAGAAACTACAACTTTAAGACTCTCTAACTGACTACATAACTCATTAGCTATATAGATATTTGCAAGACATATTAGTGGTGCATATGGTGTCCATCATGCAGACAGGCAGCCAGACGTAAATGTTCTCCACCATGTCAAATATTTCCAGTATGTGTTACAGTGTTACAAGTCTGAATGTTAATGGTGACTGGGAGCGTTGAGGCTCCCCAGCTGTTGGCTTTAATGGAACCAGTCACAGTTGCTGCAGCTCTCAGCTTGTTCCCCTCAGTCTCGAATAAACACCTTCTCTCTGTCCGTCAGTACAAATGTCTTTCTGTAGCTCTGCTGTGATAGCAAGGTGACCTGCAGGTGTTCACAGGGTCCCAAGTTCAGCTGATGGTGACTCACTAACGGGTCCAAACCCCAGGGTGGATATGTGACATGGAACAAGGGTAGAGCTCAGAAATGACTAGAAACAGACGCTTAATGTCTGCCTATCTACCTAACAACACACACACACACACAGCCTCTCTTTCAGGTCGTCACCATAGTTTCTCAGTGTGATGAGGTTTTAAACGTGGACTTTGTCCTGTGGAGTGCGTCACGGTCAGTCACAGTCTCTGAACTCTGACTAAGCTTCATTAAAACACTGTTAACTGCTAGCTGAGCTGGACACACACAAACACACACACTTTCAGCTTTTCATTTAGTCCGAAGCCTCTATCGTCTGTTTCTTTTAAGACATCCGAAGAGTATTTTTCAAGGATTTTAGACTTGTGGGACTTTACTCAAAACTGTATAGTATCAAAAGGATCAACAGGAGATTTAGTTAATGCTTCTGGACTTAGCCAGCCAGGCATGACTGTGAATTATGTAACATTCAGAGGGTGTAGGGGGGAAATATTTTGATGTTCATTGCTACATTCACACATAAAACAAGAACCCATACAAGTGCAAGAAAGCAATTTGCACAGAAAAGGCTATATGTAGCATATAATCAGTGGCACTTTTTAATTTCATGTCAGCTATTCTGCGGTCGCTGTATGTCGATTCTTGTTTTGTAATAAAAGAAATTGAAAACACAATTAGATTTTAATCTGAAATTAATACACAGGAGTTTATTATTACTCATACACTGTACTTGCAAGCAAAGTTTTCTTTTTGACTATAACGCATACATCGGACTGTGCATGTAAGCTGGAGTTTAAAGTTTCTGTCAGATTTAAATAGGGCATAATGTTGTCTATGACTAAGAGACAATGACGTGACATAAACTTGATATAAACTTGAAATATAAATATTGTTCTGCAGTATCTACTCCGTACTACATAATTTGCAGGGAGGCCTTGACGCCAATACACTTCAATTCACAGTTGTTCTAAACTATTAGAAAGCTCTGCATGCTACCACTCCATGTGTGCACACACGCTGCTTTACCTTGCCCTTACTGTGTGTTGTGGGGTTGATCTGTTTCACACACACACACCTCTATTCAACTCACCATTTTATGACTTAACTATGGGAAACAATCATGTCTGTTCGTTGTCTACCCTTTCTTCTCTCTGTATCGACTTGACGCTCCATCCACCCTCTCCACTCCTCTATTTGTACAATATAAAGACTTTACTGCAGCTATGCAACTGTAAGGTCATGCGTCAGGGGTTCCTCCTTCATTTCACTGCATTGGCTTGCCGGGTAATCTAAGAAAAAGCTGATTGTGGCTCAACATCCAACATTCTTTCGCAAGGCACTGCACTGAACAATCAAATATGCTGAAGATTGCACACTAAGAATACCTAATGTACCTTGAAGCATTGTACATGCTGCTCACAACTCTAGCCTCAAGATAAAGGAGAAACATATTTGCCTCAGTCATGTAGAAACACAATATCTATCCATATGGACCCTATGATCAAACTACAAACTGAAGGGTACTAATTATCATGGGGCTTTTCTTTTGGCTCTATATACAACACGTTAACATAAGCAACGCATTGTTTGGTACATATAGTATGCTTTCTTGTTTTATCAAGGACAGTACAAATTAATTAACATCAAAGTAATGTGTGTTTTTTTTGTTTCAGACTCATGCATGTATGTATGATACTTAATATTGTCTCTGTCCCAGTGAAAAAACAACATATACTCACACTCCTATAGGTTGCAGTTTCAAAGTATCCATCTGATATCATATGAAAATACAAAAAACATCAATAACCTGCTGATTATGGGAGTGAAACTCCCATTATCCAAGAAGTCACAGGTTTGATCCCTAACATCTAGAGCAGTCACTAAAACTTGTAGCTCTAGAACCCTCTAGATAAAATCCCTGAAATATGTTATTTAGATATGAACACCTGTATGGAAGAATAATGTGTACCCTGTTGGATATCTCAGGTTTTTCACACTGGGAGTTTGGATTTGTGTTTTTTTTCTGTGCTACCTTCACTGTTTTCATGACGTTTAACATGAACACAAATCCTTCCACTTGTCTGCTTCATTAGAAATGTATTCTAAGTTGTTTTTAAAGAAATGATAAGACCCATCTTTTTATTTTAGCATTTTAAAAACAATGTCAAGCACCTTCTATTGTTATTTTGAAAGGCACTATACAAATAAAGACTGACTGATTGATTCATTCATTGATAATGATGAACTTAGTGACCTATAATGCCTCTGTATGCTCTTTATTTCCTCCCCTGCTTCCTCCTTTCATTCACCAGCAAAGACAAGAGGAGAAACTCAAACAATGTGCTGGAGTTGACCTGGTTAAAACCAATATTTACTGTCACATTAACGAGGGCGAACCTCTCTCTTTGTCCTTGCTGTTTCTGCTCCTCCTCAAGCTCTGTTGCTTTTAAGCCCCATTTCTTCAAATTTTATCACATGTGTGCCTGCCTTTTTCTTTCATTCATAGAAAACGCTGATAAGTGAAATATGGGGAAAAAATAACTGATTGACTGACTGCAAACTACTTTCCAGCACCTTTTAAAATGAGAATGGGAGACAGAAAAGCAAGAGGAACCCTTCCTTTAACACAGTGGCTACATATAAATGTAATAGGTGATGATAAAATATCGACCTTCTTGTATTTTTATAAAACACACTAGTTTGTGCTTTGGCTACCACAGAAAAAATGCACAGCTAAAGTTTGGATCAATGCCTCAAAGACAGACTAAGATGCAAATATACTCGCTCGTTTATTCAGTTCTGACCTAAAAGCCCTAATACACATTAAGAAAAAAAAACACCAGTATATTTTAACAAGCCTGGGTTAGAGGTTCTGTTTCTCTTCAGGTTGGCAAGTAAGTTGTCAAATCCAAATCAGACAAGGCTTAAATGTGAAAAGGTAAAAATAAGTCATTGGAACTTTATGGTAAACACAATATCGGAGCTTAATCCGGCCCGTCTGACTCAAATTCTTCTATCACACTAAATGAGCTCATTGTATGATACCGGGCAGACATTAGCATTGGGCTATTCTTAGTCTGGCTTGGCAGAGCAGGAAGAAAACCGGTCAAAGTCACTGGTGTCCTTCAGAGAAGATGAGCCTGGCACACAAAGTGTTTTTCTGTTTGGGTTTTGTCTAGAGAGGAAGCTGCACACACTGCAGCTGGACATCCATAACATGACCAATTTGGGATTTTGGAGTTGATGTGGATATCTGATATTTACATGTCGGTTGAAATCTGATCAGAAAAACACGTATCTCTCTCAGAAGCGGAGCCCTCTTAATAAAGTTGCTACAACATCACTGCCTTTGCTAGTTTTGAACAAAACCCAGGTGGTCCATAGGTGTACTGGTTGCTACCTTACTAGCTAACAAGATCCATTGTGTGACTAAAACAAGTTTTGAGCAGCTGGAAAGAGCTTTTTCCCTCTTTTGATGGATGTTTTGAGTCTTTGTACTAAGCTAGGCTAAACACATCCAGGACTAATCTCTTTACTGGATGCAAATTAAACTGACAACTTCTCATCTAACTCCAGATAAGAAAGCATGAAGCTCATTTTACAAAAAAAATGCATCGAGTTGTATTTTATTTGTTCTGCAGTCTTAAAATTGCTAATAAATGTAATGATTTTGCATGATAAGTTTTATTTTCCTGCATGAACTGATTTATTTAGATGTGTATATCTGATTTTGGAATCTGAAAATGATGGCCTGCATAAGACATCAGCCCTAACGTCACAACAACAATCCAGACATGAATCCCAAACCTCAACCAGAGTAAAAGTGGGTTAAATGTGTTTGCGTGCAAAATGTTGGTCTATATGGTTTTGCCCTCTGAGAATGGGTCAACAGCTCACACAGACCTTGAAAAAGCTAAACATCCTTTAAATACAACACTGAGCCTTCTCAGCCTTCTGAGCCTTCTCAGGGTTTCTGTTAAAGGGAGTTTTCCTTGCCACTGTTGCCAAGTGTGCTCGCTCATTTTAGGAAATGCTATATGAACTCTGCAATGAGAAACTTCTGTCATGAATTTGCGCTATATAAATAAATTTTAACTGAATGTGGATAGTAAATAAATAAATGCTGTTTGTTTCCTCGCACCTCAAGTAACTGATAAACTAATCAAATCTCCTTTTAATTAATTTGCCATTGAAGCCCATTGAATCCCATTTCCTCCGTCTCCCTGTGAAAGATCTAAGACACTTCATGAGCTGTTCACAACCAACTGTTTCCTCCATGTTTGTTCTCTGCAGTCTTTCTGAATGGACCAAACACTCTCACTGACACAATGGTGTGATAAAGGGCCCATTGAGAAGTATTCTGAATGCTAAGTCATTGGGAGGGCTCAGGACCATTGCTGCATCAAAAGCAGGTTGTGAGGGCGAGCAAACACTGCAGGACAATGGGACTGAGCTGAATGGACGTTCACGATTCCTCTGCCTGCAGGAGAGACATGTCTGAACCAGAGTTTGGAGTAGTTGTGTAAAAGCATGTGATCTGCTGCCCATCACGAAGGTATTAAAATATGTCTTTTAGGGTCGAATCACACAGCTCTGAAACTGATTTGAATGAACCCAGAAGTACTGGAGAAGCACTTGGATCCCATCACTAACACAAACAGACATCAGGGAAACACATGACTGTATTAACTAACAGCTTTTTTCATTAATGATGAAACTGTAGATTTAATTTGCTTAATTACAAAAAGACAGATAATGGTGAAAATTCCACATCATCATTTTCCAGAGGTAAAAGTAAGGTCTTCAAAATTCTAGCTTTAAGAGTCCAAAAACCAAAGATACTCAATTTTTTTTTAATTAATCTGTTGATTGTTTTTTTTTTGCTTTATCTATTAATAAAATGCATAAAATAAAATGTCAGAAAATATTCAAAGATGCAGGTCACACTCTAGTTCCCAGATCTCAAAGTAAGTTCTTCACATAGTTTTGTCGAACCAAGTGTCCAAAATCCAAAATTTTATCATTAAATATACAACAATAAAAAACATCAAAACAGCAGCAAATCCCCACATTTTAGAAGCTGGAACAAGGGCATGTTTGGCAGTTAAATGGTTATCAAAATTGTTGACTTTATATTGACTAATAGACTCAGAACCACCAGGGAGGTGATGTTTCCAAAACTGTATTTATACTATGTGGGGACTAATGGGTAAGAGAAGTAAGGAGACAATTGGCAAATATGCATTTATCTTTCTTGTTGTATTTTCCTGCTGTCCTGGTCTTTGTCTTTCTAGAAGTCTCATCTTAAAAATTTAGACTTTTGTACATCTTTTTTAAATATTTGAATTTCTTCAGTGAGTAGAGCCAGTTTTCCACCCCTCCATTTCTACCTCCTTCCCTTACTGTAGTTCATTTCCCACGTGAGTCCATCCATCTCAGTAAGTCATTCTTTCAGGCTGTGATGACTTTATTTGTCTTTTCTCTCTTTGACCTACCAGTAGCAGGAGCGGCTCTGTGATGACACAGAGCTAAAAGGAGAAGCGTTGGAGGGTAAGGGGCTGACAGACAATACCTGAAGAGAGAGAAGAAGGGACAGGTGGATGGAAACGTGATAGACGGCTGCCAGGTATGGGGGTGAGAGGACCAAAGACACAGAGAGCGAGGAGGTGATAAAGGTTAAAAGATAAGTTCTGTGTTGACAAGGTGAACAGGGCAACCAACGGACAGGAGAGACAGAAAGCAAGTAAGTACATTTAGGAGAGAAAGGGTGTGTGTGTGTGTGTGCGCATTAGGGGTGGCGAGTTTCAGCAGGAAGTTAAGAACTGAACAGCCTGACAATGACCTTTGACCTGTGACTAATCAACAGGCTGGCACAGACTTGATGCACAAAGAGAGGGGGAGACACACACACAAAACACAATCACAAACTGGGTCACCATCGAAGCAGCTATTTTGCAGAGTTATGTGTTTGGATTCAATGAATCAAATCAAGTAGAATTGAACCGTTGCTGTTTGGTACAGGTACATTTAGTAAGGAGAGAGCTTTATGACAAATACACATTCAAATCCACACACCAAAACAAAACCACTCAAGGGCAACAAAAGAGCAGGAGGCACCCTATTATAATCACTTCCTCTGCTTTGATAATGACACACAAACTCAGAGTATTTGACATTTCAATCAAAGATAGAGTATGAATGGCTTCTTTTTCTGTCATCCCCAGCTGGAGTCCTTCACTACTTTCCCTCTCCCCTTCCTGTCCTCCTCCTTCTCCAAGTTTTCTGCCACTAACTAGCTCATTCCTCCTTGTTTTACTCTCTCCAGTCATTCCTACAGCCTCACCTCCGTCCCCGTCCTGTCCCCTTCTCCCCCTTTTCTGCTTTCTCTTTTTGTTTTTTTTCATTCTACAACTTTTTAGAATCTCATTTCAACACATTAGGGTATTACAGTGTACTATCTGGGGACTTTCAGCAACAACACGTGTAAACTTGCCTCCAAATTATGGTCAACAGCTTCAAAAATAGAGTTTAAAGCTGGAGTTCTTGGTTATAACCATACAAGAATTGGAGGGAATTAAACCGCATTTCAGTTTTCAGTAAAACAGAGTTGCAGATGACTGACCATGGTCACGTAGAGTGATCAGACAATCATGATGTTTTACTGTTTACTGTTTCGTTTGTATTTATTTAAATTCATTTTAATTATTGGTATCACGTCTGAACAGAAGCTGTGTTTCATTTTTTAAGTGAAAATCAAGTGAACCTTTCGAATCAGGCAGAAGTGAAGTTATGAAGTCGTTAAAATAACGACTAATAGAGGAAATGTTCAACAGAAAATTCACAAGTATAAATAAAGCAGATTAATAAACTTCAAAACAAAGCAAAGACAGATAACAGTATAATCCAGCAAATTGAAATGTAATGTACAGCCTCATGCATCATGTGTTATGTCAGACATTGACAAATTATTTTTTATCTTGCTTGAGCCTGTCCCTGGCAAAAGAAAGCGAAATACTGCAAGAAACTCTGATGCAGCATTTATCTTAATGTGTCAAAATACCAAACTGAAGCTAAAAGTTGGGTGTGTTAACCTGCCAACATCAACACACCCTGATATCACTTACAAAAACATAAAGGAGCAGAAAGATAAGATGACCTCTGAAAAATCTGTAAACTATTTTGGACTACCAGCACCCATTCCTTTCCTCCCTGCATCCATCATCCCTCCTTTATTCTGGTTTAGAAGTGTCATCAGCCCTTTTGCCTCTTTCTCTCCTTTCACTCAAAGCGGAATCACTCCTATTAAGGTCAGATTTGTCTCTCTTTCCCTCCACCTCTTTTTCTCCCCCTCTTTGCTCATTTTCCTGCCCAGTACACATAATGAATGACTGAAAAATGTGCACTGTGTGTCAGCGTTTGTGTGAGAGGACACAATTTCAGAGGCAACGTATAACTCTGAATGAGAGGGGACGGACAGGGGAAACAGAAACATGAAGGCCGATGACAGAAATAAAAGTCACTGAAGAAGAAGACAGAAGAGTGGGGGGAGGAATGAATGACTGCAACTGTTGACCCTCAAAATGAGCCAAAGAGCTAAAGAGGACCTTACATCAAGAAATAGAAAGAGGGGCACTATGAAAAGATGTGACTAAAACATGTGGTTAACTGAGTCACTGTGGAAAATGCAGCAACAGAGAAAGAAAGAAATTGAAAGAAAGAAGAAAATTGCCTACACAGAAATGCATCACTTTTTGAAGCCTTAATGATGACGATGACATACATAAATCCTCTCTAAGCAGCATAAAACATCCACACAAAGATGGTAGATGGCAGATGTAGAAACTCTTAGTTACAAAGAAGGCAGAGAGGGGCCAGAAAACACATTGAAATTACATGAAGCAAAATATTTCAATATTATCATTGAATCTAACGGCTGGTTGTAAAACAGATGGTAGTCCTGCTGATCCCACTGTAAATCAACACACCTATGTGTGAACCTGTGCTTCTTTGCAGCTTTCAGCACCTTTCAGCTCACTGTTTTTAGTTTGCTGCTCTAAAAAAACAACAACAACACAATGCTGATTTATATAAAACTGTGTGCGCATGAGATTACACAGGCTAACTATAACATGTGACACGTTCAGGTGCAAAAACCAGAAGGCCAAACTGAATGAAATTCAAACATTTATCAACTGTAAACAACATTTTTTTAAAGTAACCCGGAAAGACCTAAAAGACACAACTTCAATGGGATGTTCATGTTTCTCTGTTTCTGCTGGATGTGTAAGCAAATAACTGTTTGCTAACACTAGCGATAATAACTTGAGCTAAATGCTCATTACTGTCTGTTTGTTTTGGGGGCTTTGCACCCTTTTGGTCAAAAATAAAGTAAAATAATATTGCTGATAAAATACATTCCCACTAATTACAGGGTGCACACTCTTCAAGGGTGAAAAAGGTGTCAAAGATTAAATGAAGAGTATAGTGTCAATGTGAAATTAAGTATTGATGAGAAAGTAGAGAGTGAGAAATTAGTAACTGAATATAGCTGTAGCTAGGTTTAACATTGTACTTTAGTTGCACAGACTGACAAAGAAGACTTTAGGAAGGATAAAGGGTGACAAAAATGAATGGAAGATGTTTGATGTCCATCATATCTATCATTTTCCCCTCTTTTTCTTTATTCCCACCATTACTGTGTCAGTAATCCACAACAGAAGAGTCTTTGTGGCTGGAGAGAATCAGATAGAGACGAACAGAGAGAGAGGGAGAGAAGGGAAAGATGATTATGATGTGAGGGTATGAAGGAAATATGGCAAATAAGAGATGATATCTTGAAAAGTCTCACACACTTGAGCTGTCTGTTCAACTAGATGTTTTGCAGGAAGCGCACACAAACGGAGAAGGTGTCACACCTGAAGAGAGTGTAAAAGAAAACAAAACCCTGGAAATGTCTGTGCAGAGCCAAACCACAGACAAAAACACACACTCACACACAGGCAGAGTGTGGTTCCCATACCCGTCCCTTATAAATAGCAGAATTGGCAGAGAATACATAGATTATAATCAGCCCACACACACACACCTGTGCTAATGCAAAACACACACAAAGAAGTGATCCCAGACTATTTCTGCTCACCTGTAAGCAGGCGGAGAGGATACCACACGATGTTACAGTTGTCTTTTTGTTCCATACGGCCTTGCAAGTCGAGCAACTGCTGGTTATCAGAAAATTCATCTCCGAATACCCATAAACCCTTGTGTTCAGGGGGTCATTTCCTGGTGTTGAATTAGATTATGCTGTATCGCATCACTGTGTTTTTGTTGTCACATTTTCTTTGTGTTACTGTTGCTGCTTGACTGTGACACAGTATATTGTATATTTGCATATTAACTGTATATTGCAGAATTATACAGATACTGGACTTATCATAAACCTATGATGGGACTATTTAAAAATATTAATGGCTGTTATTCCCCATCTCAGTTCCCTATGTCACCCTAGCAATCCAAAATGGGCGATTTCTCTTTGAATTGCCCCATTGAATTGTTTTTTTCCTTTTGTCTACATTGCTAAGGAATTCCCGAGTTATTCCTTTTCTTTTATGATGTCTAGGGAACTCAAATTGCCCAAATTTAATTCAGTTTTTTGCATATCATAAGACTTTCTCCAGACTGACTTTTTGAAGTCTTGACAGCAAAAAAAACTACACAAAATACGATTTTTGCAAATTGGATCCAACCCAACACTGGAGGTGGTTTGAAATGTGATTTCCATCTGAATCTCAAATTGGTTTTCAAAGCGTTTGACACACAATGACGACGTCAAATCCAGAGTGGCGGCTGACAACTGCTGAGCAAAATCCATGCTGTGTGCTGACAGAGCAGACGAAAGGAGGGAGCTCCATTTGTCATCATGTGTCCACAGACATACCCCACCTACAGCTGAAAAATGTCAGCGTACAGTTTGACACTAATTCTTGCCTATTTTCGCTTTAACTAACTAATGTGGAATGGCCATTAGATGGCAGCGGCACTACATGAGCTCGACTAACCTGGCTAATATCGGACTAAGCTTGCTACAGCTGATACTGGTGCTCTGGGTAAAACTTGCAACCTAGAATTTCTGTTATACCCGTGCAAGTATAAAAGAATGTATGTAATATAAAGCTTCACTTGACATAAACCGAATATATTTCTACACGTAAATTGCTTTGAAGCTCAGTGTGAGCTCTGTGAGCTCAGCTTTACACCCAAAAAGCATGTCATAAATTGTCGGGATTTTTAAAATATAAACCTCCGCCCTGCAACTCGGAGCCAGCTGGCACTTAAAAAGTTACTGACGTTCAAACCATATCAATCGCAGGAAGCATTCAACTGGAGCAGTTGGCACCGCGCTCGGTCTTACGCACGACAAACAATGGAGCTACCTCAACACTGCATGTGAGTCTGTGTGTATCTGTGTTTGTGTCTT
Source organism: Lepomis gibbosus (assembly GCA_029875015.1). Lineage (NCBI taxonomy): Eukaryota > Metazoa > Chordata > Actinopteri > Centrarchiformes > Centrarchidae > Lepomis > Lepomis gibbosus. The sequence continues at coordinate 29,304 of JAPMOB010206856.1, read as the reverse complement.
TTTATTGTTTGTCCTGTAGGAAAACCTGACAATACACCAGGAAATTGAGGGCACGTGACAGTGAGAAACATTTGAAGGATTTTGTGTTTGATTTAATTCTCAGTTGTGGGGTTTGGTCCACTTTGAAGGCTGATTAAAGAGTCAGTTGACCCAAATTTAAAGAAGAAAAACACATTTTCCAACTCTAGTGGCACCTTGACATGCAGATAGTTTTGGTTTACTTTCTTCAGGTTATAACTAATATTTCTGTTTCTTGCCCCATACAATGGAGGTGAAGAATTTTAAAATAATTTTAGTGATGGAAACTTCTAGAAACAATGTCCACAATATTCTGGATAATTCACAGACTTTTAGTTTTCTTTAAAACTATTTCTATAGCAAAAAGTGGTTTAAATAATGAGGGTGGCGAAGCCGCAGTGGATAAAACAGACCTGGGAGAGAGACCTGGGCTCAATTCCCTCTGTGACACATCCACAAATGTGTCCCTGAGCAAGACACCTAACCCCTAATTGCTCTGCATTCTGACATGTATAGCAACTGTAAGTCGCTTTGGATAAAAGCGTCAGATAAATAAATAAATGTAATGTAAATGTTGCATGACATGCAGAAATGCAACTATTAGTTATTCAATTATTCACCAATGGACATTAAATTCAATTGTAAATATTTTGCTAATCAATTCATCATTTCAGTTATTTCTCAAGCACAAAAGCCATTTTCTGGTTAGAGCTTCTAAAATGTGATGATTTGCTGTTTTTCTTTGTCCAGCCAATATAGACCAGCCAACTGAACATCTTTAGGTTGTGAAAACTTGGTGCTAATTGAAGGCATCATCCTGGGCTCTAATAAACTGTACATGGCATTCATTTCCTAACATTTCATAGAATAAACCATGAATCAATGAGTAATCAATGATGAGTTAGTTGCAGTCCTCATGACATGTTGCTGCTGAATGTTTAAAAGCGCCCAAAAACTTGGGTTGGTGCAGAGATCTATAATTGGAAATAAAACCAAAAATATCTGCATGTGACTGAGGTGGTTACTTAGATGAACTGAAGCACAATGCATTTTAGTACATATTACCAATGTTTCAGCAGATATTGTATCTTGCAGAAGATAAATATGTGCTGAAATGTTAATTAATTAAGTTAAAAATCAAATGGTTCCATCTGAGCTATGATTGTGGAGCTTTCTGTTCCTTGATTCTGTTGATCTGAGTATTTTCTGCAATGAATTAAATACACAGAAACTGCATAAGGTCTAACGCAGCTCTGCAGACTTTGACAAGTGTAATGAAAGAAGGAGGCACCGAGGCAAATGGAAAAGAGAAGACCTCACCTGAAGAACATTTACACACACACACACACACACACACACAACTAAACACACACATTCCCAACTGAGGGATAATAACTGGCTGCAGAAAAAGACAAACATCCCCTTTCCCCCGTCATCTCCTCCTCCTCCTCTTTCCCTTACCCACCTTCCTCATCTTCACCTCTGTTTTCTTCACCTCCTTCCTGCCTTCCTCTTTTCCATGTTCTAGCCCTCTTTCCTCTCCTCCTCCTCCCTTCCTGGGAGTTTTGTTTTACCTTGCCTTTTATACTGGATTTCTCCCTCCCTTTATCATGTCATCTATTATTGGTCTCTGTGTTTGTTCCATTTCCAACCCGCTCCTCCTGCTTCATCCCCCACCTCCCCTTTACCTGTCATTACTGAATCCTTCCACTATCACACACCTGAGGAATGAAACTGCACACAAACACACATCTGTGTACAGAGCGAAAACACACAACAACGTTACACTGTGCTTAGATTACACGGCCCATAGGACAGCAGTAAATTGTGTTGGCTTGGTATGACCTAATCGGATGATTCATATTCTTCCTACAGTTCATCAGGTAGCTGTCATTCCTCTTCCATCTAGTTCCCTCCCCCTTCTCTGCCTTCCCCAGTGATGTAACAGGGAAAGACAAGGAGCCAGGCACGTACAGAGAGATACAGATATATCTACTACACAGTATATATGGAAAAATAATGGGGTGAGAGGGGTTCAGCATGTACCCCTCTCACCCCATGTACTCTACCCAAGTTTAGAGAAATTCCTTTCTGAGATTTTTGCTGCCACCCCAATACAACAGGAGAGGATGTTTGCTTTTGCTGTGTTGAAAAATGATATTTGAAAAACACATGTCGCAGCATGTCTTTCCAGAAACAGTGAGTTTCATATTCTTATCCTAAAACACTTTCACTTTGGAATTAAACACGGACACGAAATAGAAGAAGCTTGAGATGGAAGTGGCTTAGGCAGTGGAGGAGAAAGAATAGAAAGTGGATGAAAAGGAAAAACATTGCAGAGTGGGCTCTGACGTTTGATGAAATACCTAAAGGAAAGGACAAGGAGGAGAAGCAGAGGTAAGGAGGAAGAGGATAACGGTGAAGAGAAATAAGAGCAGGAGATTGCACAAGAAGGAAGACAGGGAGGTAGCGGAGATTGGAATGGTCTATATTGGGGTGCATGTTATCTCTAAAAGATAGGCAGAATGGGTGGTACAGATATAGAAAGACAGGAGGAGGAGAGGAAGAGGAGGGGAAGGAAGAGGTGTGTGATGCTGCTTATTTTAAAAGTCTCAACAAACAGACGTTAGAAAGGAAGGAGAAGAAGAACGAATTGGAGGACAAGGAGAGTGTTAGTTAAAATGAAATACAGAGCATCACAACACAGCCAGATGTAAAAAATATGTGTAAAGGTTATAACATTGTTTGCACACTGCAGAGAAACTGTCCTTCAGATTCCAGTTAAATTTGTTTAATAAACTGAGTGTTGGGTGGGTGCAGTCTGTGCTTGGTACACCTGTAGCAGTAACACTGATACCGATAGTGACTGCAGTGTATTTACTGCCAGCTGAATTCCACATCATTTAATCTGTTCTGTTTTTCTCTCTTCGAAATGTTCACAGAGCACGCACATTTTTTAAAAGTCGCTTCACCTTTTGAACTTGTATTTACCCGACACCTCAGATAAGTTAAGTAAGTGCCTTGCTAAAGGGCATCAGCAGTCTTAAGATCCATTTGCTGTTTCCTATTATGTGACCGAAAATACATAAAATAGTGAAAATGCACTTTTGCCTCAGCTATATAAAAATGGTTGGCCATCCCGAGGGGAAAAAAGAGAGAACTAGTACCAGCAGGGTACTCTGTATTGGCAGGTACCCCCAGTTCAGGTATCTAGGAGGAAAGCAGCTGCATCCATGGATCCATATTTATAGGTCCTTCTTTCTGCATGTAGACGTTATTATGTTTATGTCCCCACAAAGTACACCATTGTCTTAAATCTCCCTATATTTAGCAGCATTACAATTGTGATTGCTTGACGAGAGTTTGATGAGAACAACGATATCATTCTCTGTAAGCAAAATGAAAAGCTACAGCAGCTGACTAACTTAGCACAAACATCAGAAACAGCTAGCCTGGCTCGGTCCAAAGCTAACAAATATCCACCTATCAGCACCGCTAAAGCTCAATGATTAATATCTGTGTAAACAGGCTATAGCTTTATATGTAACATACAGACATGAATGGATCAACCTTCTCATCTGTCTCTGCTTCTTTTGTGTTTTCCTGCTGAGAAAAAAAACAGTATTTGACTGTTATTAGCAGAGAGAGAGAGAGAGAGAGAGAGAGAGAAGAGTTGGGGTAATTTAACAAGCCTTCCCCTTGGCAGGTTGAGACAGGTTAACTTACATTCCAATCTCTCCCTCCTCTTTCATTCAGCCAGAGGTAGGGGGGTTAGGTGTGTGTGCGTGGTGGGGTCTTCAACACACACACAAGCACACACACACACTTGTAAACCCTGGCCACAGCCCACCTACATTCTTTCAAGACAAAACTACAACCTGGTAACTACAGACCCTCCCCCCTTCCTCTTCATCTCTCTCTCTTGCCCTCCTTGAAGCCGTCTTCTTAGCATTTGTGCCACCAGAAATTTTCTTCATGCCATGCAATTTTAAACATTATTAACACATAAAGCGTCCTTCTGCAACGCTGGTCGTTTCACATTGGTTTTAAAATCAGACTACACTGTGCTACAGTGAAGATTTGCACTCATTCGGACACTGAACATGCAGGTCAAGTGTACCAAAACCATGTATACATAAAAATATTCTTCACAAGGAAACTTATACAAGAAGACCAGTTGGTGTTTTTGCTTAAAAGGGGTACTCCTACACTTGAGTATTGCACTTCTATAAAGGTGAGGCACTAATAAAAGACAGATTTAAAAAAGAATGGTGAAAATCGAAGCATCAGAGGCCAAAATATCCCAACTATGGGTCAAGTTCCAAAAATGCTGGATTGTACAATACCCTTTCCCAATTTATTGACAATTTAACTCCAACTGTATACACATCTATCTACTGGTACAGGCCAAAGCTGAAAATACATATTGTTTTTTAAATAAATTATTTAAATAGGTACAAACGCAAAACAGGATGTTTTTAGAAGGTGAGATTGACATTAGAAATGCATGTTCGACTAGTCCAGATTTTTCCCACAATCAATTCACTAAATTAAAATAAATGACGGCCAACAACAAATATATACCAGCCAATATAACAGCAAATGTATACATTGATCTCTGAGTGTACTGTATTATCATGGCACATCGGAAAGGAGATGTCATCCAAAATGATAGGGAGAGCAAACTGCTGGACTCCGACAGCATTCATTTAGTTCTTCAGAGACATTTCCTTCATTCTTTTATTATTGTCACGAGATAAACAGGCTTAGAAAAGGCTTTTAGAAGCTAAACACACACACACACACACTCAGTTACAGTCACAGCTCCCTGATTCTCTATTGAGACATTCAACACAGAGAGAGGAAGGGCCGAAAGTAAAGAGTGAGTTGAAAAAGGACGATAGATGGAAGCGGGGAAGGGAAACTGAAAGCCATGACAGAAAACACACTCGTCAAGGACACACACACACACACACACACACACACACACAGTGAACGTCTCTGCACTGATGAATGAGGAGGGCACTCGAGCAGGAGAGCCTGGCACAAAAGAGTCGCATTCAGAAACATAAAAGGTTGTTCAAGAGCGACGTTCAAAAACACAGAAAGGTTAACTTGGAGCACAAGGTGGACTGAGTGAAGCTTTTGAAGCTGTAGTGCATGAGGGCCTGAGTCTCTCCCTGTGTTTGCTAAACTTTCCTAATATGTTATACATATATGCGAGAGTGTGTCATTCTGATGGATTCTCTACAACACCAGTTCAAACAAACCGAGCCTCCTGCCAAGAACAACATCTCTCAATTCAGTATATTCAGGCGGAAGCATCAACTGTTAGATTTTACATTTGGGTCACTGAGATTTGGGAGGCTGACTTATCCTTGATGTTAGCTGCTTAACCAGTTACTCAGATAGACTTCACATTTATTATCAGTGAGGGCAACAGTTTATCACTGTAAGGTAGCAAATAAACAGTTCAGTCTAACAAGGTAACATTTTCGGATATTGTGGCTAAAAATCGTGACAATCTCATAGGGCAGGGCTTTTTAACCACAAACAACTTTTTTAAATTAAAATTTCAGTTTAACCAGTCGTACCTGTCCGAGGTCCAGGGTGACGTTCACCTGGTTGAACTCTGTGCTGCGGGAGAGAGGGGGGCTCTGCCACCAGCGCTCCGTCCCGTCGATGGCGTTGGTGATGGGATGGGCGCGATCGCTGTCCCCCTGGCTGCAGATATCACAGTACTGGCCCTGGGAAGACACAGATGCACCAGAGTTTTAATCTTAAATTGAGCATATGAGGATTCAAAAGGCCCGATGGCAGGAGTGTGAAACTTTACAGTTTACATTGAAAAGCCATTCTTGAGGAAATGAGGAAAAAGCTTTTCCAAAAAACAACCTTCCCGGGATTCCCATGCAAAATTGCTGTTTGCAACATATTCTAACATCAGACTGTGTGACGCACTGTTGTCACTGTTAATCTTGGGGGTGACGTGTCTTTTTAACAATCACTTGGCATACCATGTATCCTTGACTGGCTAATATCTAAGATATTTATCAGTCCTACATGCCTGCATTTTTGGGTCTTCGAATTATGCTTTGATGATTACATATATTTTATCACACATAAGCTTCCATGTAGCAAATGACCAGGTTGTTCTACTGAGCAGCTTCAATTGGAGAGGAGCTAATCAATGAACCACCAGCTGTAGTCTTTGGTTGGTATGAAACCTTGCAGTGTCTCTAAATATATTTAAATGTCAATATTACATTTTAAACGTCTACTATAGAGACTGGATGTGAGGATCTTGCTCAGAGACACTAGTGAGCGAATAACACACGCTGGTTATTGTTGGATTTGACCCTTCAGACTCAATTCCAGCCCTTATAACCACCCAAATCAGGAGCACAATGTTTCAGAGTCACAGTGAAAAGAAGAGGTTTCTTTCACAACTGTATGTCCCTGAAGCTAACTGGCTCAAGTTTCTCATATTCCAACACAGAGCTTCCTCCCACTCAGGTTACTGTAACAGTGAGGCTCTAGCTTGTATTGTGTTTCGGCTAATAGGTTTTAATGTGTCATAAATCTTGTCTCTGTGCCTTAGTCAGTTTAAAGTGAGAGCATAGTGTACTACATGGAAATTCTCTCCAGCTAACACTAACACATCCCACTGGGTCCATCAGTAATGAAAAATAATGCACTTTGTCTACTACATCTTTATAGTAGTGCATCCTAGCAGAATCACACTCACATTTTAATTAGCCACTTCTTCATTACCCTTATTTCCAAATGCCAAGAACACAAGTTTAAAGGTTGATTTACCCTTAAAAGAACAAGGTCAAGCAACGGGCACCACATTATTAAAATCAAGTTGTAAGATAGTGAGTGTTTTATGTTCAAGTCAAAGGCAGTGCCAAAAACTAAATGTTTCTAACCTGGATTTAAAGGTGGTCAAAGTTGGTGCAGATCTAATATCATCTGGAAGGATTTTAGGCTTGCAAATACTTCTAAAGCTACTGAAGTAGCTAAAGTCAAAACTGCTGTGCAGATTTTACAAAATACCTGACAGTAATGCCAGCTTTGTGCAGCGATTGGCTACATAGTGTTTGGGATTTTTAGTGCTTTTCCAACTATCACTGCAGCCATTGATTTCCAAGCTTCACAACGACAACACTGAATTAACATAACAATAAAATCCAACCATTATGTTCAGCAGGATGAAAAACATCTCCTGCACGTTTCAATACCCCTGGTGATTTTCACACTGTTGCATAGTTGAATGAATTGAAAACGGTTGCCTGGTAGGTAGTTTAGGTAGTTTAGGTAGTTAAACTACAAAATCCAAAACCCTGTGGCATGCTTTAATAACTTGTGCTTAAACACAAATGTGGATGTGTCCACTTGAAGTGGCCTCTCCACCTCCTTTGGCTCCTAAAGCCTCTTCATTATTTGCTAATCCAGTTTGGTTGTCTGAGCATTTAACCCAATCACTGCTGGCTATGTAAGCGTTAGCATAAACTAAACAAGCGAGGACCTGAACAAATGCTCGGGTTAGGAGATGTTATCACAGACAATGTCAAAGGTCACTGCTCACTTTTTGACTCCACCCCCCACAACCACCTTCTCCTGTCCCCTGTCTTCCTCTGCACTTCCGAGAGATCACCCGTTAATCAACCTTTCAGATTCTCTGTTTTTCTATGGATCCCTCTATCTAAACACTTCAGTAATTCTTAAACCTTAAATTAGTTAATTCTTCCCCTCTAACTACTTTCCCTCAAATAGCATTACTTTCATCAGTCTGGCTACTGATCTCTTGGATTGAGTTCAGTTTTGGTTTAATCCTTAACTGGGATATGTAGATATACTTAAAATTACGGCTGTTCAAAAATGTCAAATGTACCGTGAACTAGCAAAGACAGATTGCAGCCCTGAACAAGAGATTAGTGAGAGGCAAATTAAATCTGAGAGTATGATGTAGCAAATTCAGAGCATGTTATTAGCCAACTCTCTTTCCCAATCTTCTTTTTATCCTTTATCTCTGTATTTTTAATTAACTAATTATCTCCTTCTAAATCATATGCTCTCGTGTTGTCTGTCAAATCAGAAAACGCAGACCAGTTCATAGCTCCTTGAAAACAGTAAAGAGGGCAGGAAATCACCTCCAATTAGCAGCTGAATGCAGGGAAATGAAGGTGACCAACAGTTCAGCAGTTCCAAACAGTTGAAGTTGGTGGTGCTCTCTGAAGTAACTGACAAAAAAAATCTGATTTCCTACCAAGGTATGTGACATCCTAAGAGAACAAGGGAAGTGTTTAGTGTAGTGAGATGTCAGGAAGTCTATTTCTGTATTTCTGCCTGGCTGTCAAACTATCTTTCACACTATTCCCTTTTCTCTTTTTTTTCCTTTCACAATGCCTGATCCATCCTCTCTTGTCACTTCCTTTCAAAAGCAGTCATGTCAACCAAAAGGCCACCTGGGAATAAACATGTAGAGCACATTCTCCTCTCTCTGTGCGTTACACACTCTTTCATTCAATCGTTTTTCAACTTTCTTCCCATTTCTTTCTCACCCTCCACCTTTTAGGTGAATAAGAAAAACTCTCTGCTTCCCTCTGACTGAGGAATCCACGTCCTCAAGGCAGAGCCAAAGCGTTTCTCAGTCAACACCTGCCACTTTATGTAATCTAGCTTTTTACCCTCTTAAGATATACTGCTTTTCTCATACTTCCTCTAACTCTTTCTGTTTCTCTCTTTCTACATCACATATTGTTTTCTTTTCCCTCTCCATGTCTTTCTTCCTCTCTGTCTCGCTCTGTCCTGCAACACTATGAAACGGTACCAAAATTAAAGCTGCATGCACTGGGTCAGATTTTGAGGTGAAAACACACTTGTTTCACAACATAAATCCCCAATGACACAAGCATCCAATCACCATTTAATAGAAGAATAACTGGGGATCAACCTCAAGGACTGTCTCCTAAACAGCAGCAACAAACTCTCCATCCATGTCAAAGCTAAATTCCCCATTGCCAGCGCATCCTCTTCACCACATCTGCCCTCAGGAGAGGGCTGACCCATATCTTCTTGGAGCAGTTTTAGGTAATTAAGTCCAATAAACACTCAACAGTTATGGCTGACCACGTTTACAGCTTTAAACTACTCACATAGTGCTCCAAATTAGCTAAAACACACCCTTCAATTTAGTTTAATTCAGTTTTAGAAACTGCAAAAACAATAAAGTAATAAAATCTAAGTTTGGAATTGTGCTATTAATGTTTTGTTGGCAAAAAAAGACACAGCTTAGTGTTGTTTGGAGTCTATCTGTGTCAAGATTTCTGGTTAATCTCAAAACGTAATCTGGGGCCACCAATGTGCAAAATTGCTCTGTACTTATACACAGCAATGCATTGAGCTAAATGCTATCATCAGCATGCTAACATGCTTACAATGACGATGTAGATGTTTAGCAGGTATAATCTTGTTCACCATCTTAGCTTAGCATGTTACCATGCAAACATTTGCTATTTAACAGTAAACACAACATACGCAGCTAAGGCTGATGGGAATGTCATTAGTTTTGCAGGTATTTGATCATTACATTCAAATTTGACCTACTGACGTTAGATGAAAGATCACAGAATGAAAGTTATTTCAGTTCATCCTGAGGTACATGTGAATGTTTGTACCAAATTTCATGACAAACTATCCATTAGTTGTAAAGATGTTTCACTCTGGACAAAAGTGGTTGACTGACCGACACACCGACATTGATTTTGAGTATGTTGATGATGATGAGTATGATGCTTATGAAAATAATCCAAAGAGAATAAATAAACCTTCTATGGAGATGTCAGTCGACAAACGCACATGTTAATTAGTGATACTCACTGTGGTTTAGTCCCAAGTGAGAAAACAAAAGCTCTGATTTGGCATAGTGCTTAGAGAAAGTCATTCACACACTCACACACATTCCAGTCTCTAGTCCTCCTCCTGCTGTTTTTAATTAATAAAAACACTCTCACGTCTGTCAAATCAAAACAGGATTAACCTCAACACAGAAAAGTGTGTGTGTATGTGTGTGTGTGTGAGAGAGAGCGTTGATCAAGGGGTGCAGTAACCCAACAAGTGGACTGAGCCACAATAGCCCAGCAAAGTGGGCTAAACCTCTTTGCCTGAACACATAATGCACCATTCCTTGAGCTAATGACCAGATTTCTTGGAATCATTTGGGACATTTCCTGAGCTAATGATGCACCAACATCTCCACTTTAACCAAACTGCACTGAGCAGGTTATCTGAGAAAGACTGGATGAAATCTCTGATGAGAAAATATTAGTCATAATCCTCAGTGCGGAGAAGCTGAATTGGGATCATGTCTGCATTTAGAGAAAATTAATCTCATCCCATTAAAAGGTTAATTTAGCAGCCGAATTACTCAACAAAACCATTTAAAGTAGAATATTTTTTTCTGTGTAGAGCTTAAATTAGGTTGAATAGACATCTTATGAGCTTAAATGAATCTTGAAAGCCCCAAATACCCCTCAGGGCATTATGCTTTTGTGTTTTGTTAACTTCACTCTTTCAAACAACGTCTCAGACTGACTGCTGTTCATTCTCTACCTCTACTGATCAATCTCATATCTTAATCTCAGCAATTTTACATCTCCATATCTGAACTCTAATTTCAGATCAAAACGTATTTACTAGCACGCATGGCACTTATTTTGCAAACGCCTAGATTTAGAAATGACTGAATTTCTCTGTTTTTATAGTAATTTATAGTGTATTAACAACCATCACATCGATAATCTCGCTGTAACAGAGCGTATAAACTTGGTCTGATTGGAGGACATGGGTCAGTCACCGCAAGGAATGTGGGGAACAGGTGGGAGAGAGAGAGAAGGCAATAACCCTCCATGTTATCGTCCAGAGGGTTGCTTTAATGGTTAACCCATGAAACTGCAATAATCCTTTGTGTTAACAAGTGATACCTGGAGGCTTAAGTGTCAAACACAAAATGGGTCTGCTGTTGGTTTTTACGAACCCACAATCACATTAAAAACTAATCTATAAAACACACATAAAGCATGATGTGAAAACCTCATCAGTAGCTGAATTTCTGAGTCCACTCTAAGTGAAATGTTGCCTGTCCTTATATAAGTAGCCTTGTGTTAAGTGTTGCCAAGTTCTACAAAGGAACAGTACGAAATAATGACTTGGCAGAGCAGTTGGAGATTCATGCACACTGCTGACCCCCACTGTTCGACTCTCTATTTTGAATGCAGTGAAGAGTGTAGGCTGGCACCGGCATCAAGGTCTAACATAACAAAACTGGAATGAAACGTGCAGTTTGGGGATAGAAAACTTTAACTGCTACAATACACCAGTAAAAAGAGCAACACAGACAGTGTAGTAAATTTTAAAAGAGTACTATAAAATGTAAAGATCATAGAGACACCTCAGGGCATGTCATTACATACCCTAAAGCTCACACAATTCAGTTTTTAAAGTAGACTGGTTCTAGAAATATTACACCTGTGAATGCAATAAAACAGGTCACTAAATGTACATTTTTGGTCCCTACAAATAGAAGGAATGCAAAGTGTCTAATGCTAACAAAATGAAATAGTAGGGAACGTCTGTCACTCGCTACTATTTAGCAGCAAAGACTCATTTGGAGCATATAGGAATACTAAAATCACTGTAAAACTCCTGATCATGCACCAAAACAATCTCTGCAAACGCAACTATAAGCACCTAGTGTAATATTATAGAAATATTACAGGGGTGTTAAACATAAACATACACTAGCTAGAAGAATATTAAAGGTCTATTATAAGAGTAAAAGGGGGGAATGCAATTAACCTTGCATGTTAAAAACACCATTAGGTTCACTAAACTGACTTCACTTACTGTTGAGCGACACAAGTAGGAATAATAAAGTTTTGTCCTGCTCACCTGGATGGTCTGACTCGGGTCTCCGGACACCGGGCCTCCGACCAGCTTGCAGTAAAGATCTTGCACGGTCCTGCCGGTGTCTTCCTCTCCGCAGGTCGCCGTGGCGGTGATCTTGGTGCCCTCGGCCAGGTTGAAATACGGCGGGTGCAGGCTGTATCCGTTCACCCCGTTGATCGGCAGCTCCTGCGCCGACACGGAGCGGCAGCACGTCACTAACAGCGACCACAGCAGCAGCGCGACCCGCGTCTGGGTGCGCCGAGCCGGGGAGAGCGCAGCACCGAGTGGCGCCGGTCCGCTCGCCATCATCTCCACCTGTTCGCTCGATCCGGTCGGAGCAACAAAAAAAAGTTTGGGGAATAAATAAATCTGAGTATAAAGCGAGAAAAGCCGTTAATTTATGTAGGAGAGAAGCATTTGGAGGGAAAAGGGTTGAAAGTGCAAAAGAAAGACAAAGGAAGGGGGAGTTTGTAGTCCCAGAGAGCGGTGCGCCGAGGTTTCTGTGTCGCTCCACCAGGCACCTATTCCAACTCAATCTGGATTCCCCCTCCCTCCCCCTCTTTGTTGGCCCGTCCCCGTGGATGGAGGGAGGAGGGCATAGCTTCTACCAATGCTTAGTGTTTGAATGGTTAACTTATATCATTCTCTTCAAGCACCGCGGTTCATTGATTAGCTCAAATTAAAGCCATCTTAAATGGAGACTTTGGATCATTTGATTTGCTCTTTTGATCTACAGTTTATTTCACTGTTTAATGATTGTTGGGAATTACTCCCTTCCCTCAATCACTCACTTCCTTTCTTCCTTTCCTTTTCCTTCTGTCACTTTCTATCTGTTATTCATCCCCTCTTTTCCTTCCTTCACTAGTCTCCTTTCTTTATTTGCTTCCATGAGGTTCCTCCTCCACTCTCCTTTCCTTCCTTTATCTTACCATCCTATTTCCTTTCTTCTTCCTCCTGTTTTCTCCTACTCATCACTCCATCTTATGAGTGTAAAAACATATATTTCTTTCTCGTTTTTTCCCTTTACTCTATCTTTAATGTCACACTCCTGCATCACACTTAGCCTACCAAGTGACAAAACAACAAATGGGAAATCAAACCACACAAACACAGGGAGAATGAGCTTCCAGACTGCTCCTTAAACACACAAATAAAAACATGCAGACAGGTGCTCTTCACAAACATGGAAACACACGCACACAAACACACAGTTGGCCACACACTAAGCACAAAGGAAAAAGAAGAATAACATCAGAGGTGGAATTTCATATTGTGGTATTAAAAAAAAGTATGATTTTTAATTGTGGTGCTTTTCTTACTGTTCTTGCTTTTGCACTTTGAAGACAGAAAATAAAGCGGTTGTGGTTTAAATGAAATTTAATGCGGACGAGTTTGATATGTGTGAGAAGTAGAAATGACTAAAATGCATGTCGCTGTTTTGATTAGATCCATTTATTAAAGTGAAAAACTTTCGGCTTACATGCCAGATAGGGCCAAAAATAATTTGCTCATTTTAGTGATTTTAGCTTGGAGAACAATAAAAGTTGCACGTAGAAACCATTTCCCGACCCTAGGGAATAGTAGTTTGACAAGCTCGTCTTAAATTAAAGTTCACTTGCAAGCTTTTTCTAGAGCTTTCAACCACGTCTCACTGTCTTTGTCAGGATATGAGGTTAACTCAGCTCACAAGTCAGATGACCGAAAGATTAAACTTTGTTGTTCATCAACTCTGCAAATAAACACATATACAAGTGCACGTTATCATGTAATCAAAGTTCAACAGATAGGTCATGTGATGACAACTGGCTGACTTAATGACAACTAAACAGACTACATTTGTTAATGAAGACTGTGAGATGGTTAGAAGCTCCCATTGTAAATGGACCTTGAGTTAAGATTATTTTGTCAACTAAACATGTGTGTGTGTAAAGTCATTTGGCCCATGTACTTATGTCAGTAGGGGAAAACCTGCATGTAGCATTACACAAAGTTCTTGCTAGTCATAGCACCACAGCTACATACCGCTAGTAAAGTTTGTTTAGGAGATTCTACATTCGTTCATACGAATGCATGCGTTTGTCTGCTTAAACTCGTAGCCGTCCTGTCATTCTTCTTCTATGTTTATAATCTGTCCACCTCTCTCTCTGTCACTCTGTAATCTACTTTCTCTCCATGGGAGCTGTCAGACTGTCCCATACAGACTTTTGTCCTCCTCCTGCTGCTGCTGCTGCTGCTGTCGGTCAGCGTGTGGCTCAATGTAAGTGTGTGAGAAACAGACAGAGAGGCAGTGTGTCCACTCAGTATTCAATCTCAACACACAGTCTCTTAAACTCTAAATGGTTCATGTCACAGGAGAAAAGACTCCGGCGTTCCTCTTTTACTCAACAGTCTTCAGTTTGAAAACGTCGGCTGTCGTCCTTCTGAATTAGTTGTTCTTTCTCCTTCTCTACACTATATCTGTAGCTGAGTAGCTGAGTTGACTTGTTACTCAGGTAACATTAAAGGACTTTTCTTATAAGTAAATTTTCTTGTTTGGTGTCTGTGGAGAGCTTAACATCAAGGATGGATTAAAGGGCGAGGAGGCTCCTGGGCAGCGTCTGTTTGGTGCTTGTGAGCACCCTATCGAGAAACTTCATCACAGGCGTTCATGTTCTTCCACCTTGGTAGCTCAAATATGGCAAGGTCAGTAATGAGAAAAAACACATCACCTGCAGCAAAATACAAAAGGCCCATGCACATTTTCTAGGGGTTGTTGAGAAACGTATTCTGAGAAGTGTAGACATTTTTAAATTGAATTAAGACTAGGCAGGTAAAGGAAAGCTGCTATACAAAAAATGGTAAATAACAAGAAACTTGGAGGTTCAGTGTTTTACCCAAGAACAATGTGGACAGGAGGAGCTGCGAGTCAAACCGCCTACCCCGTGATTCTTGGATGACCCACTCTCCCCTCCTGAGCCACAGCTGCCCTTGCTTTTTGGATGGATGGCATTGTCAGTTGGTCGGTCGGTCTGTCGGTCTGTCCACCACTTTGGTCCAGGCTAAAATATCTAACGTGACATTTTGCAGACATTGCAGGTTCCCAGGGGATCCATCCTAATGACTTGGGTGATTAACTGACTTTTCTTCCAGCACAATTGTGGTTTTGAGTGAAATGCCTTGACAAATACTGGATGGATTTTCATACAATTTGGGACACACATTCCCATCGGAATGGATTGTAATCACTTTGGTGAGCCCTAAACCCACAACACCTTCGTTGATTTTAATAGTTGTAGTCTCATGTGTACAATAAGTCAAAGAAGCCTGTGTGTTATTATGAAACCTGAAATGATTTTGTAAGTGCTGCATTAAATTTAGACGTTATTGTGCAATGTGTAACAGTAAAATAATGCATTAGTAAAAGCCTAAAAATAAAATATGTTTTGCTGCCATGAAATATTTATATACCTTTTTGAATAATTTAGGCCCACTAATGCTCATGCATTAAATTTTATGGTTGTAATGCAAAGCATTTTTTACAGGACACATGAGGAAAATGTGCAGAACTTGTATAAGAGTAAATGTAAGAGTTTCATTTTAATCGATTAACAAGTGTGTGGGGAATCGTACAATTGCAGGAAGTGGAGATTATTGAACAAATGTTAGAGTTCAGAGCATCAGAAATCACACTGAATTCACAGACTCTAGCATTTGAGCTTATACACCTCTAGGTAACACCTGAGCAGCTGTGAGTGTTTGTTTCCTCGTGGACTCTGGAACGCTGCCATCTAATCAAGCTACAGGAACCGCTTTACAAGATGAAAGAGTTTCTCTGCCACACGCAGTTAACAGCTGCTCAGGTGAGTCAAAGTGATATTTACAGGTTTGGTTTGTAAAGATGATTATTTCAGAGACAAATCTGTCACTGGTGGACCTGCAGGGAAGCAGAGAGAAAAAAAAGAAGACCGAAAGTTAATATAGCTTTGTTAGGCAGGTGAAGATGTTGCCATGTTCGTGCACTGTCCAGAGTCCAGAAACCTCACACATCTACTTCCTCCATCATCTGTTTAACACATGCTGAACTCTGACCTGTGGACTGCTGCCCGCCTGCCCCTCTCTCCCACACTCAGACACACACACACTCACAGGGGGTCAGCGACCTCCTGTAGTTTAAAAGAGTCTTGAGACAGTGTGTTAATGCAGCCGAGCTTCATTCACTGACACACAACAACATTCCACAGGCTGTTTGTAGGCTCACAGGTCACAATGAAGACACTCTATGGTTACTGCGCTCTAGTTTAAAGGGCCGCACAAATTTTCATTATTGATTAATCAATTATTGCAAAAAATGTTACAAATGGCTAATCTTAAATACAGCGGCAGAAAAGCATCAGATGGAGGAGACGTGATGAGAGACGTATATCGAGCGGAGGAGAAATAGCAGGTGGGAAGAATCACTCACACTGAAATACTTTGTCTTTTAGTTAAATGGTGATTGGCAAATTAAGTGCTACTTAGCACCACCATCTGGTGGGGGGTGTGAGGTTGGATGTATACACAGGTTTGACTAACATGAACAGACCAGGTTCCGTCTCAGTGTGGTTTATACTCGTATACTCAGAGAAGACAGGGCAGTGCTGCTGGGCCTATTTTTGAACTTCGCAGAGAGCCAAACTAGCTGTTTCTCCCCCTGCTTTCAGTTTTTATGCTAAGTGAAGCTAATCACCTTCCACCAGCACTTGCTCCATACTTAATACATAGACATGAGAGTCGTCTCAAGGACACAAAGGTCACAAGTGACCATTTGTCCTGTGAAAACGTGAGTTGAAGGCAAATCTGCACAGAGTTATCACATGAAAATCAAACACATGGTTACCTTTGTGGAGTAGATACACAACACAGATGGAAATACAAGACTGAGTTGAATTATTGCCAAAAGCAATATTCATTATTCATCACTATATCAATCTTAATGGTGTACTAAGCTCTGTTTGTTCAGGAATAGTTTAAAATAAGCTTATTTTCCTTCTTTCCAAGAGTTAGCTCAAATGTTGGACACAGGACGATTGGTCAAAAATACAGCACAGTGGTTGCCAAACAGCAAGTTTTTGATGGATGGATAAATGGTCTATCCAAAGAAAGTGAGTCCCAATTGTTAATTGTTAAATAAACAAGATACATATACATATTTTTAAAACTTTGGACAGCTGTATCCCCCTTCTTCCAGTCTTTATGCAAAGCTAAGGATCTAGCTCTGTCCCTCTGTATTGCACTGACATGAGAGTGTTATCTCTCTTTTCATATCGCTCTCATAAAAGAAAGCAAACACACATCTTGCTAAAAATGCTGAAGTAATTATTGAACTCCAAATATAAATTTAATGAGAAGAAACCTTCATGAATGTTACAATTATAAAAGTATTCAAGTTTTAATAAAAGCTCTCCCTTCATTCGGTTAAAATTAACCTGTGAGCACATGTATACGCATTAATATACATGAAGGCGCCCTGCTGAGATTAAGAGAGTGGTGGGAGACTCAGGACAGAAGGAAACTGACAAGCAGCAAAGAAACCTGGGAAAGAGAAAAAAGTACGAGAAGACAGAAAAATAAAAGAGAGAGGAAGAAAGAGGGCTTGAAGTTTCACCTCACTAATCCTCTCATTCTCTCCGCCTTTCTTCCTTAACGCTATAACTAATCTACTTCCTGGTTACCAAGAAGAGGTGAGTGCTAGGCCGCTTGTTGTCAGGGTAACTGCTAACTTCGCCATTAATTGAACCTACCTACCTCCTGCTGGTCCACACACACAAGAAAGTGAATGAGAAATACAGCTTCAAGGACACAACTAGTGTATCCTCTGCAGGCCTCTGTATCCCATAATGCATTGTGCATTTTGATATCACATTCAGGTGACTGCTAAAACCGTAAAGTCACATGTTATCACGTAAACACGTCATACTTACCAGGTATTTACATTCAGGTGGTCAATAACTGCTAAATAGCACTTTTTAAGGCCAACATCACACTGAAGCAAATGTAAAAACATGAAGCTGGTGCACCAGAAAATTTGAGTACAAAAGTTTTATCAGTATGTTATTTTAATTGAGCTAGAGCAATCAAAAACGTTTAAATGGTTTTAAAAACATCAACGCCGACATTGTGTCATGACACTTGTTCCAGTTTTTTACACTTTACTGCCAAGTTCTGGCATTAGAATTACTTTACAAGTTGAAAAGGAACAACTGCATCTTTATGTTTTGGTCACTCTGAAGTTAAAAACCTTTTTCTTCCACTGTGAAACACGATCTCCCAAAACTTTTAAAAGACACATTAGCTCTTTACAGACAGCTTTCAATTGGTGTTGTGGGGAGTGGAACAGACAGCTGAGTTATCGAGCACTTAAAACCTCTTTTCTGTTGCCTCCTGCTTTAATTCAATAACTTTGACTGTGTTTGAATGTAGCTGGACTTCCATTTTAAATGTTTCTGCTGTTAGAAAATGGACTTTCTAAAGCAGTAATATTTTCATGACTAAACTCATGACTCCAAAATGCTACTTGTTAACCAGGTGAACAATAACTTTGATCAAATCACTATTTTAATATGACAAAATCATTTGATAAAAGAAACGCAGGTTAATTAAAAAGCTTCTGTACTGTGTGATGAGTTATAGTGATCTACAAAATGAGTGATCATAGAGAAAGTTAGAAGAGACAGTAGTTAATTTTAAATTTTACTGCCACGTCTGAACCAATTTATATCAGTGTTCTTGAAAATCTTCACACTAAAAAACAAGAGTTTTTTCAGATTTATCCACATAAAAACAGTTGTCATTAAAAAATGTTTGGGCCTGTATTGATGGGGGCAGAGTAATTTGATAATTTGTCTGAAGATGGACGAGAATATAATACAAAGAGACAGGATTTTACAACTCTAGAAAAGTATCACAATAAAAATTATTTAATCTTTTAACTGTAGAAATACAGAGTTCACGTTACAAAATAATCTACACACACATTTGATTGGCCAACACGGAGCCTTGCTCTGTGAAGCTGCTGCAAAAGTTGAGGGGCTTCATTGAAAAGAATGCATTTTTCACAGGGCTAATATGGTGGTCTAAGTGGCCTCAGAGAGAAAACAAGTGTTTTAATATTTAGTTGGCTTAGCGTGAACTGACTCCAATTTGACAGTTAAATAGTGTTTTCAAATCGGCCCACATTAGTGTCAGTGTGAGCAACTTCCTGTCCTCACTGCTGAGTGAAAACCAGACCCTTTTATCTAAATCCATCTGTTAGTATCTGCCTCCAGTCAAATCTCTGCTTAATGCTCTTATCATCACGTATGCTACACACCAACACACGTGCACACAATTCATGTTTCCCTCTCCGGCAGCCATAACTCCAGCATATTCAGATGATAACAGTATTGAGTAAATACTGTTTTTGTATTCACAGCATTCCTCAGATGCCCCGCCTCCCGTTTTGGATCAGATAGGACTTTAAAACACACACACACACACACACACACACACACGTCACAAGCAGTGCTGTGGGCAGATATGTTTGAAGTGCCGTGGGCCGGGGATGGGATGTTTGGGGTTGACAGTGGACTAAAGTGGGTGTGTGTGTGTGAGGCAGGTACCTACATGCCCTTCTCTTTGTCTTCTTCAACAAGATACTTCAAACCACACACACTCCTGGGGGGCCCTCTCCCTCGCCCCATTCTCCCTCTTTTGTTCTGCTTTTGCAGCCCTGAAGAAAGAATCAGAGCCCTGATGTTACTGATGCCTGTGGGCCGGCCGGTCCAACAGCCCATCCAACACTTCGGACCAGAGTAAGAAAGATATCTGGATGTCTTTTAATTTAACTGACCACAAGACATTTTCTCCGGTGCCACGCTCAGAATAAACATTTTCTCATATCTGTCCGATAAATTTACAGCTACAGCCAGCAGCTGTATCTTCTTCACACAAAGCCTAAAAACGGGGAAATAGCTAGCCTGCATGGCTTCGTCCATGTTATGGCAGAAAATTGTGTCCTCTTACATTTAATCTTTTATTTATGATATTTTAATATTATAATTACTATTAGTGTTATATTGTGTTTTTATCCTTAACCTTGCCTCTCCTATACTCCTTACGTTGGTCTGTCCACGTTTACTAGGGTTTAGGTCAGAGCTGTGAGATTGTTTTAGTGTTTTCCTCTTGTTGTTCCTCTCCTCTCCTTAAATGTTCATTCAAGGCTGAGAGAGGATCTCTGTACACAAAAACATAGAAACCCAGACTGTGTAAATGATGATGCATCCCTTTGCTCGGAGGCCAGACGCTCGATGCCGCCCCGGGCGACAGGTCTCTGGACAAGCTGTATATGTGTTTCAGTACTTCTGTGTTTATTCTCTTTTGTTAAATAAATTAAAAGACAACGGTTGGTTGTAACTCGATTCTTTGCTCAACCCCTCACCAGGAATATAATTTCCATGACAGTCAACATGTGACAAAATCCACCTACCAGCACCTGTAAAGCTCACACAACACGTTATAGCTTGGTGTTTAATCTGTACTGAAGCAGTATAAAACCAACCTTTTGTTTTTTGTAGATAGGGGTTATTATGTAGTTTTGTCCTTGAGTTTCCAACCTGTTTACTGTCAATTGATTAACCCCTCGACTATTTGTTACATCCCCTATTTAAGCTACATGTTTATGCACGTGTGAACATCTTGTTTGGAAAAGAGTGATCAGTAATATTACTGATATTATCTTAAATGTTTTAAAGTTGTAGACTATTGATTATAGCAATGTTTTAGTGAAGTTACAGCGCCACAATGTCGCCACAAGTGGAATCATTTTACTTTAAAGTGCAGCCTCCTCCCTCTCTTGAACCCATTCACATCCAGTCTGCTTTCCGTCCATCTCTCCCCCTCCCTCCCTTTAATCTCTCACCAGCGTCTCTTTCACCTCCTTTCCCTTCATGGATCTCGCCTACTTTGAAGTCTGCGGGCATCTGAGCGAGGACAAAGAGACACAAAGAGACGAGCCAGGCCGCTTCTGAAGATGGGACAAAAGGATGAGCGAGAGAGATGGAAAGATAGAGAAGGGAAGGGAAAGAGAGGGCTGTGACAAAAGACAGGAAGAGGAGAGCAAGGCCAGGAGAAGAAGTGAGAGGCATAGTAAAATCAAATCAAAAGTGAGGGATGCACATTAGGCTGTACATTCAGAGAGCTAGAAAAAAAATACCCCAACTGAGAAGTTCACCTGTTCACTTAAATGTAGTTTTAACTGACACCAAGTGGCTTTTAAAGGAACTGCAGTTTGAACTGGCGCTGTTCATACTGGTTTCAGCATGCAGCGCTGGTTACTGCTACTGCTTCCTACTAAACTGCCTGTGCAGCCGGAGAGAGCTGCGAGATGGCCAGTGCTAAGAACAGAAACAGAAATTAATGAACAATAATATTACCTTTTGCTCGCTTCCAAAAATGTTGCGATAAACATGCAGCTTAAATAGGGAATGTGACGAATAATCCACTGATTAATGAACTGACAGAAAACTAATTATTTTGACTATTTATATATTTATTATTACTGATATTATATGATGGATTGTTGCTGTGATGTAATTATGAGGGACATAGACTTCTAAAGTCAAAGTTCAGTCAGTAAACAAAGCTGCAGATAGAACACAAAGTATAGAACTACATATAAACATAATAATACAATAAAAGTTTATAGATAGGGATATTTTCCTACATGGATATTCTGCTATGGGAACAAATTGGCTCACTGTCTCTTGTCTCAATGCTCTAACAGTGTTCTTTGTCCATGTCTGTGTCAAAGGTATGCAGGGGGCCAGGTGAGGGGGATTGGGGGGAGTGTGAGGGACTTCCATCCCTTCATGTTAAGGTCATTGTTTGGCGAGCTGGGACTCGCCGGGCCCTCCATGCCACAGGCTGAGAAACACCACGCATGTTTAGCATTTAATTCAGATTAAGAGTTAAGTTCCAGAGGAAGCACTGTGTGTGCGTGTGTGTGTGTGTGTGTGTGTTACACAGAGTAACAGTGACAAAACATAAACAAAACAACAAAAGCCAGATGCTTTTACATTTTAGACTTCTCAAATGGACAAAATTCTAAATTCAACAATTTTGTTTTTGCTCCCATTTATCATGAGCTGAACTCAAAGATCTAAGACTTTTCTGGTGCAGCTCCAATTAATGATTTAGTCTGCAAAGGTGCGTGGGTGGTAGTCACACGTAGCTGTAGGAATAGTAATGTCATTCAGTCCTCGTGTTGGGCCAACACTGTGGCAAATGTTAGCACAGTAAAGCTAAACATTAACATATTAACATGCTGACAGCAACATTAGGCTGCAGCATTGCTTGCATGCTGATGATGCATGGCACATTACATTTTCTGCCCAGTTGCTGGTTAAGGATCCAACAATTCATTCCTGGTGCAATGTAGCATTAATTTAAGTAAATTTACTCTGCTGTACTTAAGCATAAAGATAGTTGAGGTAGTAGCATTTTCATTTAATGTTTTGTACTTTTACTCCACTACATCTCAGAGGCAAATATTTGTCTGACAACTTTAGTTAACTAGTTACCTGACAAGACCTTTCCTGTCCAGTGGTGATTTTGAATGTAAATGTTTCTGATAAACTGTAGGATCAAGTGTTCCTTTATAGGGTGGGCAAATCCTCCTCCTTCTTAAACTAAATAAACTATTTTAAACCCTTCTTTGACTTCTGATACTTTGAGAAAATTTTGCTGATAATATTTACATATTTTTACTTAAGTAAGATTTATTTTGTAGGGCTTTTACTTGAGTACTTTTACAATGATAATAGTTTTATTTTAGTAAAGGATCTGAATGTGTCTTCCACCACTGGAACAATTTAGGTTCATGGTATAATGAGCATTAATGCCTCACAGGGCCACGTGTTGCTGTTGACATTTATTCATATCATTCTCACATACTTCAACATAGCCTTTTAGTCTTGTTTTTAAATTTAAAAAATCCAAGCGTCATTCTTTTACTGAGTGTCTATACCCACTGGTTTGCTGCCACATGAGAGACATGGGAGTGTTTTTCTCACAGCTGACAGGTCTGCAGCAGCTAACAGTTAGTAATACGGGAAGAGACGTCATTAAAAGACTGAACAGCAGAGCACACTCACTAATTCACCTGAGAAAGAGAGACTACGGAGGAGGTGAGAGCTAATGACACATTACCTGGTGTTGCAAGAGTATCCTACAAGAGTTAAATGCTAATCTGTTTAATAAGGGCAAAGGGCTTTGTTGTGTCTCTTTTTTTCTTTGGTTTGTCTTTTTCTGAGCATTATTCTCTCAAACTGCAGGATCAGATGCTAGAGATACATCCCATTTGGATTCTCTTTCAGTGAGCAACATGCCCACAGAAGAGTTTCTATTGCTGAACATGCTGATTGACAGGTCAAATTTCAGTATGTGCAAACTGAACACGGCTTTGCAGGTCTTGCCCTTTGAGTGGCTATCAGTAAAAAAAGGTGAAGCAAATATTCACATAACCTCGGTGCACTGTCCAACAAGGCCTTCGAGGGGAAGTGATGAAGACGCCGATGACATACTTCTTATCTGCTCTGCTACTCACCTGTAGGAGGAAAAAAAAGAGTGAGAATGCGTGGGAACAAAGCAGTTAAGCAGCAGGTGATGACAGCTAATTCTGAGTCTGTGTGAGGTTAAAGACGCCCTGAAACCGCTCTCACACACCAGACTATCACCTCCACACTGTGTTTAGGCTAAATGACCACTGTAACCTCCCCATGCCCTCACTTTGCCCTGTTATTCTCACTTTGACCAGTATTACCTGTGCTCGCTCATCATTTGAAAGCCAGATGGTGCACACATCCGACTCCCTCCTCCGAGATCTGGGTGCACAAAATGCACTTGTCCTTGTAATAAAGTTTCCAGCGAATCAGTCGCAGCTCTGAGCTCAGTGGTGCTGAACAGACAGAACAAAATCATGCAACGTCTTCGATTTTTGTATAGGCTGCATTCACAATGATGGATCCCCAGTACAAGGTGGGATTAAATCTTTTGTTACTGTACATCTGACCTCAGCTTTTCCCCTCCGGATAGATCAATGGTTCACCTGGTTAACCCAAATTTAACGGGAGAATGCCAGTGTGGGTTCACAGTTCTAGACAACGATACAACAACTTCAATAAGCCAGGCTACAACACACTAAGATGCTTCCTGGTCTACAAGGTGACAAGAAATAACATTAAAGTGACCTTTTTTGATAAGGAACTATCCTTCAGGGAAGCAAAGTGTTAAACGACCATGTCAAATAATTTCTGTGGACTTCAGGTATTTAAACTGATAATCTGAGTTAATTAGCCAGGTACCTCCTGTTTATAGGCGTCCTGACTTAAAAGACAATATCAGTATTTAACATGACGAGCCAGCTTCTTGATTACAATTTTTTTGTACTTCGCCACCTATTTAAGAGTGTATGTTTTCCATTTATGGATGTATTCTTCCTTTTAGCTACAGGGAGTCAACTAATTTCCAAATTATATGAAAATAAGCAAACATTTGAGGCACAATCACTGTTAGGAACAAGTTAGCATTACTTTTTCTAGTAATTTTAATAGCGTTGTAGTTTAATTCTTCAGATTCTGTGCAATATTCTCTGTTATAATATTCAATGTGGAATTTTGCTTCTATTTATTTATTACTACTGTTCATCACAATTCTATTAATGTAATTATTGTACATATCCATAATTCTTTATATTTCACATTTATATTTCTTTAGATGCCAACTTCTATTATTTCTACTTTTTATGCCTTAATGTGGGATGCGTGCAACTGTAACACAAGAATTTCCTCTTGTGGATCAATAAAATATTTCTGATTCTGCAGTACGCTACACTACAGACTTTTCAAGATTAACACAGCGGTTAGCTGCCAAATGAGAAACCTTGGCAAGCCCGCCGCTGTCTGATTTTTGCTGTGCCTAAAGTAGTTAGTTCTTAGTGTTCAGATAAACAAAAACTAGTAGAACTAGCTTATAATTTATTGTCTTCAATCACATAGCCTATAGAACATAAAGAAATACTAAAGTACAATAATATAATATTAATAAATTATTGTATTGTTGTATTGCACTTGTAGAATCCTTGGAAATACTCTCCAACACCAAAACAAACAGAAATTTATATGACCTTTTTTGACCTGTGACCAAACTAATTCCTCAGTAGGTTACATCACTGTTGTCACGTATTCTGCTGTCTAATGGGTTCTTCTATCAGTGACACACATTTGGTAACATTTTACTGAACCAACTTGGATAAATCATCCTATAAAATCCCCTCCAACAGCCAAAATTAGTTATAAATGTGTACATTTGGAGTCCGACAGGAATAGTACATTTATTTCTATTCATAAAATAAGGAGGGACATTTTGATATACGATTAAAGATTTAAGTTTTAATAACTTATTAATATTTATATTATTTGTTTTACTCTTAACATTAAAACCATCGCAGAAAAACCCGTACATGTAGAATGTGTGTCAGGACCCTCTCTCTGTCCAAAAAACGGCGCAACAAAAATCAGATGCTTTATTGACCAGGGTTTCGCGTTCTGCGGGGTAACAACAAAATCTATGACTACCCCGAAACGACCTGTTCTCTAAATCCCATGAAAAATCCCTGGAATGACTAATTTACTTAAGATACAATTCCTTCAACGCCTGTTTTCTGTTATGTACAACTATTAAGTCATACAAACTGTTGCAAAACTAGAAAATGAGCTGAGTGAAATGATTCAAATTTACCACTGAGCCGAGTGTTTCACGGAGGAGGGAGTCCATACAACTCACAGTTTCCCATCCGTCAGAATCATGACTATCTGATACTAAACAACTTTTACTCAAAGGCAGTCAGCTTCACTTGTCTAACTTTCGTCAGACCTGACATATTGCGCAGCAATACGCTCCTTCACGACCACACAAACTGGCGTTCAGCCGTACAGTCCGCGCAGTTTGCTGTGTATTCAAAAGGGGGCGCTGTTTCACACATTTGGCAACACCTGGAAACGTGTGACTGCAATGTCACAACTGCAACCATCGTGTGTATTTTTTTACTATTATTTAGGTTATATTACTTATGCCACTAACAAAATGTTTTATCCTATTACAAGTAGGCTGTGGAAAGTCAGCAGTGATGTGTTGCTATGATCAAAGTGGCAGAAATACAAGAGGAAATCAGATGCAGAGGTGTCCTTTCATGCTTTTTATATTGCCAAAATTGTGAAATAAAGAATTACCAGCTGGCAAGAACATGCAGTCCACAGCTACAGTTGCCTGTAGCCTTTTATAAGCGTGAAACAGATGGATTATTTGTTTGGTTGGTTACATTTTCTCGCCACACGTTCCGCTCTGCTGGAATAAAATGTGCAGATGGGAGTCCTGTGTCAAGGAGGGTGGCAGGCCTATATGCCTCAGCAAGTGGAATCGAAAACATTACCCCGGATCTCAACTATTTTAAATTAGTTCAAGCTAATCTCATTCTACTGTTTAAACTGATGAAACTGCTTTTGTGATTCAAAACACACACACACACACAGAGGCAGTTACCACAACTTCTCCTATTTGGCAAACTATTCATTTCATTCATCACAATTCAGACAAAATACTGGACTTAAAAAACCCCATTACATTCAGTGCATTATTACATTATAAAAAGACAAACCGTAAATACTCAACCAATATGGCATCTTGAGCCACTCGAGTCCAAATTTTGGCTTCATATCTAACCAGTTTTATCACTTTAATTGTGCCGTCAATCTGCTTTGTGTACTTCTCTTGTAAAGAACTGATGTTTCTCTGCTGGGTCTTCTCTCCAGCTCACACAAAATCCAATTTAGACTGTAACTGGTCAAGTGACACACTGCCACTTGACTCGTTTGTCTCACTAATCACTGAGAAATTACAAAAACAAAGAATGTGTTTTTTCCCCATTTTATTTTACAAAGTCTCCACAGCTTTAGCATCACACTCAGATGTTCCTGTAAAAGAGAGGGGAAAAAAGTTACTTGATAGAAACTTAACATTTAAAAGCTTAAAAACAGTTTTGCAGAATTGATAATCTAATTACTTAAAGTAAAGTATTTTCTTTAATCAACAGCACAACAAACTGGACAGAGAAGCTCCAGCTCATTGACAGGTGAATCTTAAAATACGACAAACCCATCAAAGGGGCTTTTTCACACAAGACATTTTCACGTTAAAGAAAAGCAAAGGTGTAAATACTAAAGTGGATAAAAACGATGGCTGGATTCTGTTTAGCTGCTTCAGTTTCAGGCTCCTGGTGTTGTGCACGCTGCTGCACATTGGGATATTAGCTAAAGACTAAAGCAATTGTTAATGTTAATAGTAAACCTGTGCTTTCCTGCCATCAGTCAAAATGTCTGTAAAAAAGGGCCCGTGTTTGTCCATATTAATTCTAAACTTTAATTTAATCTGTTTCAACAGTTACTTAAGCTCTCAACTGGTTCTTTCTCTCTCTGAAAAAGGATTCTTACTTTGCAACAACGGTGTCATTCTTTGCCAGCCTCAGGATGGAGTCGTCAGACTCACCCTGTAGAAAGAAAGAAAAATCTGTTCAGACAAAAGCTTTCAGCGATTAGAAGACAGCTTCAGTAAAGACTCTCAAGGTGTTATATGACCACCAACGCACTCGGGTCACGGTCGTTTCCACTGCAGAAAAGAAAAGGGCTCATTTGATTTGGCTAAAACTAATTTTTTAGAAAAGAATCTTTTCTGCCCAAACACACCCAAAGCCTTCCTTTGTGGAAAAACTGCACACTTACATAAATAATTATGTACTAAAAATACTAATTCATGTTGAATAAACCGGTCTTGACATGTTTAATCCACCAGTTCGGTTTTATAAACAGGTTGATGACTTGAGTATGACCTCACTCTGTAATCACAACACTTCAGTCTCCACATAAAGATAATTCTCTACTACAAGACTCTTAACTGACAAGGACAGCATCGCCTCTGGGAATTTCTTGTTTGACAAGCAAAATGCCGAGGGGGTTGTAGCTAATTCTGTGGTCTTGTCGCTGCCACACCGACCACTGGTCGCTGCCACAGTCTAGAGACTTAGATCCCTTAGAAGGGATGGTTCCTTTCTGTTCCTTGTCACACAATCTGTGGCTGTACACATTAAAAAAAGTTTCAAGTTTTTTACAGCGACCAGACCACAGAATTGGCTACAACCCCTGGTGGCAAAATGTTGAGGTTTCTGTGTTTGGGACAGCCGGTAATAGGCTCTAGCAGGTAAAGTGAAACGCAACATTCAGCTGACACTTACCATTCTGCGGATGGCCCCACAGATAGCGTAGGTCTTAAACTGACCATTGAAGCGACCGGTCACCTTGTCAACCTGCAGAGGACAGAGTACAACGGATAAGAACAAAGACTTAGAAACTATAAATGTTGCACATGGGAAACGTTCTGCAAATTGAATTTGTTATTATAAAATACATAAATCCTTTAAGTAATGATCTTTAACCACTGAAAAAGAATTGGTTTCACATCAATTCAGCATCATGAAGACTTAAAAAAAACTTGCCACCATCTGACAAGGTACCAAAATTTTGTTTAAGCCGGTTATCCCTCCTGTTGTAGAATAATATTTCACATTTGTCATCATTTAAAATAAAGATTTGAGGCTTTATTTGTGTCCTGCTGTTGCAAACATATACTGATTCAATTATCTCCTATTGACATGAAAACCAATAAACGAAGTCTGAAAATTTCCAGCAGTTGTGTAACAGTGAGCTTGGTTAATTATATTTAAGTCTGCTGTTAGATTTTCCTATCATATGGAAATTAATGTAAACTAATGGCTGCATGTAAAAGTTAGGACAAATACACCCCAAAAAAATCTAAAGCAAAAGCAGAATGTCAAGTGCACTTTAGCAACACTAACTGGTATGGCCCTCAGACAATAATCAATGCAATTTCTTTCAGATAATCCATTGACTGTTTTTAAAGTCACAACCAGAATGACAACACAACTTTAATTATTATGGCCAAATTAGTTACTGACAAGTCTTATTGCGGTTTCCATACTAGAAAGCCAATTTTAAAACTGAAAATGTCCAGCTTCACATTATGTTTGGGCATCAGTTCTTCACTCCCATGGTGCTTTTGTGGTGCTATTCTTGTGGCCAACTACATGTAAACTTTACAACAGACACAGAGGCTGCATTTTGTTTTACAGCTATAATTATTCAGGCTATAAAGATCCTCAATGGTGAGACTACTAGGGCTGTCCCCGACTAAGCATTTACATAGTCAAATCAG
>JAPMOB010206854.1:0-29780 GCA_029875015.1 Lepomis gibbosus | reverse complement strand
GCTCTTTCTCTGATCTCATGGTCCAATGTTCAGGAGACTTAAATTAGACTTATTTAAGATCAGTTAGAGATCCCTTGTTTAGTCAGACATAAATGAGATTTGATATGGTTGTTTCTCTTGAGATGAATTTAAGAAGTGGGAGAAAAGGCCTTTGGTCTCACATTGGTATTAAAAGCAACTCATTTTTACCTAGGAGAAAAGAAGTAAACATCTATGAGATCTCATCTTTTACTTTGCTTTCCTACAGGGAACCTTCAATATAAAAATAAAGATTTTGTTTATAATGGGAAAGTTAAAATTTCTGATTGAATAGTACAAAAAAGGCCCAATGTAAGTGCATAAAACAGTACCAAAGGGTTGTGGCACACAATTATAATAAATCAAGCAGTAACTGGGGTTAGAATGGCCACTTTAGATTGTTAAAGATTGTTTAGAGACAAAGTGTTATCTGCTTAATCAGACTGTTGAATACACTACACTATCCAAGTCAAATCAAAAACTATATACCACTCAAGGATCACACAAAACCTGTCCCCTGAAAATTACATTTACTAATATGACACAGCAAATGTGTTTTGAAAGAAACATAATACCACCTGGATCATAGTTCTGTCAACATAATGAGGACTATGCTGAACAGACGAATAATAGTAATAATTTGGGGCAGAGAAATTGGGCGTGTGCTGGAGGCGTGAACAATTTTTGTTCATGAAGTTACCTGTCATACCAGTGTGTAAATCATGATCTGTTACCTACAGCTCCTAAAGGTTGCGTACATATAAAACACAGGAAGTGCGTATGCACAAAAATATTCTGGTTTTTAAAATAGTGGGAACACACATCCCATGCCGATTTCCCTTTATAAATCCATGTTGTCTATATGTTGTCTATAAATGGTCAGTGAAATGCCCTTTGTTAATATTAATATGTACTGACTGCAAGCCCGTTCTCATCTCAGGGCGTCCAATACCAGGACTTTCAGAAAAAGTGACAAAACGTAGTTATTTGACACCAAAGGTACCACGTTCTTGATAAAGGTTTTGACATCCCACCGAAGCCCCTACCCTTACCATAACCATCAGCAATGTTAGTAACTAAACCTAAGTCACTGACTTTATGCATGTCGACCGGCCAACTTAAGAAGTGTTGTGACTGCATGACAATAAGGATGGCAAATTCTGACAGAAAAGCTACAAAAAGAAATTTAACCCACTGTGACACTGACGTTTGTTTTGGTGAAGCAGAAGCATGTTGTTTGTTCACCCAACATGGAACAAAGGGGGCACCGGAGCTCCACCCCTTATAATTGATCTGCAGGAGGGCATATTCCTTCTGAGTAGTGACGTGGTAGAATGACATCACACCAGAATAGACGGCGTTCCAGTTACAAGTCGGAAAACCTCGCTCTGCCAGCCGTTGTTCACAACTAGCTGGGTTAGCAATTAGAAACTTAACAAGATAAGGCTAAGTTCCAGGCAACTGGGAAATTTTCATCCTCCAACTCGTAATGCTATAAAACTATGGAATACCACCTGAAGTCAGATTTCCTACTTGTGAACATAATATCTATCCTGACTTCTCGAGCAGCAGCTGAATGACATCACACAACAATGGCAGATTCCCATGGAAGCACACATTGTAAATGGTAAACCATAAACTAAAAGGCAAAGTATTAAATTAAGACATACTAGTATCCATTCATCTATCCATCTATCATCAACCGCTTTTCCTGCGTACAGGGTCGCAGGGAACATACTATCAAATAGTAAAAGTTGTTCTGCCTGTAAATTAATGAATAAATTCTTTGTTAGTGTTATTAGGTAGCTGGTTACAGTAAACAATCTCTTAAAGTCATCTTCTCTAACCAAGAGTTATTCAGGAAAAATGTTAAAAATGCCTAGAAATTTGAAAACATTTGGAAATATAGCATTTTATAGGAACTTTTCCTGACTTTTGAAGATTACCAGGTGATGTAGCTACATGGATACATAGTTACCGAATAGGCCTAACATATTTTTTTCACTTGTTTTAATAAAATAGCCATTAATTTAATTGACACTAAGTGCACTGCTGAGGGTTTAACTGTGCGTAAACCTGCTGAAGAAACTTCGTCATGGTCACTCATGTTCAGTCGGATATTTCAACTGGGAAATTTCCCAGTTCCGACAGGTCTGGAATGCAGCATTAGTTCCAGCCGTCAGTTTCTTTATCTGAACTGCAAAAAAAATTTAGCCTAATAGGCTAACATACTGGGTCTGAATTTACATAGCCTAGGTCTACGAGTAGCCTAGCCTAAACTGTTCCTGATCTAATATATCCATCTTCAGTTATTGCCACCGGCATTTTTTTCTGTTAGGTTACAGCTAAATAAATATGCCAACTTATATATTATGAATGTAAAGGTCGTTTTTTTCATTTCTTAGGGAAATTCCAGTCTGTTAAATGATGAAAGAGCAACGCTGTAGGCCTATGTATTGACTACATTGTCCTTTCCTGCATTTTAACATAAATAGCATGGTTTGCATTGGCATGCATTCATGATTAAAATGTATGCTCTACCTTTATTTGCCCGTTGCCATGGTGAATCGTAGTATTGGGGCTTTATTTATGATGATGGCTTTTTTTCATACCAACGCAAGTTGCTCAGAAGATCATTGGTACCATTTCCCAAGCATCAGTGATATCAAAAGGATACTAAAGGACAGTACAGCCTGTTCACCCTGCTGCCTTCTGGAAAGAGATATAGGCGCCATGCACACTACTGCGTTTTTCTTTAAAACGGACACCTTTTGCTACGTTTACACCACCCGTCCAGACTACAACAGCGGAAATGAAGACCTAAAACAGAAAAGTTTGGAAACACTGACAACCCCGTTTGCGTTTCAAAATGCAGCCACCCATGCTCAGCTCTCTGATTGGGTCTTATATGTCATGCAAAGCAGAAACACTATGCTTCTAATCGGGTTGTTGACATGGTATTTTTATTAAAATATTATGTACCGTGCAAATAAAGCTTTTCAGCCTACACTTATACTGTGCATGTCGCCGTTTACTTTGCGTCGACTCCCACTCTGCTTTCCACCGCCACACTCCTGTGTTACATTCAGCAACAGTCCCAGCTATTGTTGCATGGTTTGATGCTTCGTCTGTATTTATTTATTCTTTCGCTAAATCCTCTGTAACTACGGAATAGACCATCTTCTTCATGTTTACACTGGCACACGCATGCCCAGTGTACCTGAACGGGCCCTGGCTGTGCGTTGTTTAAATGTAGACGGAGATCAACTCCAAAACGGAGCTAAAATGCTGGTGCGGTTGGAGATCATATTCGTTTTAATTCTCCGTTTGTAAACTAAAACGGAGTAGTGACGATGGGGCCATAGAAGTTTCAGCTGCCGCACCACCAGACAGCAGAGAAGCTTTCTTCCCCAAGCTATCAGACTCTTAAAGTGACGTGCGGATCGATCCTAAAGATCGATATTTCTGATACCAACGTTTCCTGCTCTAGGATCGATACTCATATAAAAGGATCGATATCTAAACTCAGTAATTTGGATTGAGTGTGTGTTTTATCATAAGTATCTTACTGTCACAAGGGTTGTCTAATTATAGGCTACACAGGTGATAGGAACTACTTTTCCTTCCGCCTGTCAAAGTCATGCTTCCTCCACAGCTCTGTGACGGAGCTTCTTCGAAGTGAGCTGCTGCAGCCCTTTACATTTCCCGCGACTGATTACTATTACTTGGTATTGGTAGGAATTTAGTGGTATCGCACATCACTATCTTAAACTCTAATTCAGGGGTCGAAAAATAAGTTTGGCATCAGGCCAACGGTTTTTCAAGCTGTTATATGGCGGGCCAGGACATGGTCAAATCATTTTAAATCCTGAATCACCTGTTTGTAGACGTTTAGCACAGTCAGTTGGCGCAGGACTCTCGTTGTGCGGGTTAAATGATCGATCCCAACATATGGCAGATATTTTTTCTTCTTCTTTGTGAAACAAAGGAGGACACTTTTGCACATGCTCACAATAAAGCATGTGCTGCAGTGTGTGTGTGTGTGTCCCAGCGTTTGATCCACATTTGGAAACCTATGGATGCTTAATTTCAGTTCCCTTAGGAAATTCAGGGGAATCCAATGAAACTCTTACTGACGGCTTTTTCAGAGGTGTGTCAAGTAAGATAGAGACCCTTTGAATGTCCTTCAGAGCTTTTCAAAAGCTCTCAATAAACTCGACATAAAGCTTTGCTGCAAAAAAACAACAACGTTCTCCTGCTTTTATTTTGGAGGCACAATCACTTAGGAGGAAGTGATTATATGAGTAACTGCGACCCTGTCCACGTGAACACGGGTATTTTAATAAGCCTGACTTTTTCTACGTCGTTTGGCTGTTCATTTACATGGAAACGCAGCATCAGGTTACTGAAACTGAACATTTTTGAAAACCCCTGCCAGGGTGAGGATTTTCATGAACAGTTTTGTCATGTAGACAGTAAAACCGGGGTTTTTGCCTTGCGTCATCAAGAGTGTGCGCCGTTATCCGCTGTGTTTGATGTCAGATTGTGCGCCACTGCCTGCATTGTTTATAATTTTATTAGGCTCTGATTGGCCAATGTGGCTATACGGTTAGTGTCATATCGCCACCAGGTGTTTTGGCATGCTTTTGACAGCGCTTGATATTGTGTATTTGCGTTTTCATGTGGACAGGGATCTTTTTTTAAACGAAGGAGGAAAAACTCAGTTATAAAAATACCAGTGTCAGTGTGGACTAGGCCTGTAGCTGTCATGACTGAGATTTATTTCAGCACCAGCCGCTATCAATTATTTATTTTTTATTTTTCTGCTATCAAAGCAATCTGCCCATGGGCTGCCTATTGCCGACCACTGTTCTAATTCATTCTCAGCAATACTCAACTGAACGTAATTTATTTCTGTTTACCGTTTTTATAATTGCTTTTATATTTTCTATGTAGCAGAAGATTCACCTCTACAAACTTGGTAAAACATTGCTTAGGTGTACAAAGTTTTCAACAAAGTTGGTCTTAAGCGTTTTTAAAGGAGCTAACCAAATGAAACAAACACAAAAAAGGCTCACCTTTGCTGCTGCCTCTCAGATAACTTTTATTGCAGAAAGAAAGGCTGAGGTGAGCTTTCAGGCCATATAGACTCTGCCCCCTGGATCCCAGTGCCAGACCTGCTGCTTCCTCCCTCACTACATAAACAACCTAAACAACAGTTTAGCAAGAATATCTAAACCACTTCATTTGGAGTTCAAAACCAAAAGTAAGCCTACCTGAAAAGTCGGTAGTCCTGCAATTGGAAGAAATGTGTGTGTGATAGCGCTGGCATTACCGCACCGTTGTGACGAAAAGATATGCCGGTCGATTTTCGCTCCTACCCTTACCTATGGTCACGAAGACTGGGTCATGACCGAAAGAACGAGATTGCGGGTACAAGCGGCTGAAATGGGTTGCCTCAGGCGGGTGGCTGGTGTCTCCCGTCCATGAGGAGCTCAGAGTAGAGCCCCTGCTCCGTTGCGTTGAAAGGAGCCAGTTGAGGTGGTTTGGGCATCTGGTAAGGAGCTGGGAGGAGGCCTCGGGGAAGACCCAGGACTAAGTGGAGAGATTATATCTCCACATTGGCCTGGGAATGCCTCGGCACAAGTTTGACATGACTAATGTCAATCATTGAAGAAGATATGAAACGAAAGCACTCAAACTACACTTTCTGTGTTTTCGTAAGCCTGCCCCTGAAGCTGCTGCCGTGCCGAGTGACACTGCAGCTGCAGTGGATGACAGGAACGTTAACAATACAGAAACTACAGAAAGCGAGCCAGATGGCGCTGATGCTATCGTGATGGTACCTGGTGAGTGAAAGTAGCACGCGTTATCATTAACATAACTGTAACAGCAGGGGATTGTTGGTAAATTAAATTGCATCTTGAAGTAGTTAACTAATGTTATAGTGGAGGATCAAGAAATGTGGGATTGTGTGTGTGTGTGTGTGTGTGTGTGCGTACAGTAGTAGAAGTAGCAGTTCCTGGATGCTTGCTCATGTAAGCTGATACAGGGGGGTTTCCTGTTAATCGAAAGATCGTGGCTGTTCCACCAGTGTATGAATGTGTGTGAATGGTGATTGCGAATTGAAAGGCACTATACGTAATACGGAGCAGTCTAAGTTTGACACTGGTTTTGGCAGAGAAGTGTGCTTGAGAAGACCACTTTTTGTGTCTTCAATGTTAAGTTCATAATATTCTGTAGTGAGGTTTTGGTGATAACTGCACAAATGTTCATTGTTAATACTGATACTGATAAGCCTTGGCTTTCCATTATTGTTAACAATAGTTGCAATTTGAATTCTTAAATGTGCATTGAAAATTGCCAGCTGATAAAACCTGTGTTCCATATTCATGTAACATCTAAGGCTTAATGTAGCTCTTAACTGGCTGAGTTAGATGGTGATTAACACTAAAGATATCCTCATATTCTCGTCTTTGGTTAAAAAGCCTTTGGAGTGTTGATCACACATATCCAGTCTTTCAGAATGCTCTAAATACATTTACATGCATACTGTATGTATTAGTGAGTGCAGTGGTGCTTTGGGACGTTCCTCTGGGACACGTTGCTCTGGGACGGATCACTTTGGGACAGGTGAATATGAGGCTGGGAGGGAAAAATCACAGTATACTCACTACAAAAAACTAGACTATACCACTGCTTTATTCTCCATCCCTTGCATTTAACCTTCAGACATAAGCACACACCTATATCTGTCTTTCTCTTTGTCTCTCTCTCCTTGTATCTGTCTGCTCTGATGACTTAGTAGTTATGTTAGGTCGCCCAAAAAACACAAGCATTTTGGAGCTTTTCAACTGCAATTCTGTTTTCACACCAGTTGTGTGGACGAGGCTTGTTGTTAATGATGTCGCCTATCGAAACAATCAAGACCAGCCTTGATGCTTTTCCTGGTCTTTGCATGGAAAATATTCAAGTCTTGTAATGTAGCATTACTACCAGATAACGTCTCTTTGTGTTTCTTTGCAAAGTGCTTAAATTGGTCGCCAAATATAGCCTTCTTTGGTGTCCATTAATATACCTGGGCTGTCAGTCCAAGTAAAGTCTATGTGCTGGGAAACGCTGCTTATTTTGGCCATAGATATTACAAACAATGAGCATTGTGTCTTCTTCACTCGCGGTGATAAACTTCCACGCTGACGACATGTTAGTGTGTGTATGTAAGTGAGACAAAGCTGAAAAGCCAAATCACACAAAAAAAATCTTGCATAAAGTTCCTTTAAAACTGAAATATATTTTAAATGACCCAGGATGTACAGGGGCATCAGTTCCAGAACACGCAAGGCTTACAAAATAACCTGCAGCTATTAATATAAGACATGTAAGGTTAGCAGGGTTCCATTAGCACATTTGTTTCCATTGGACCCCTTAGCAGGTTAAAGTAGCCATGAGCAACACTTTATGACAGCTTCCTATTTGTGAGCAAACAAATCTGTGTGGTGTTGAAACCAGCCACAGTGATTTGAGAGTCACATGGGAAATGTGAGGTGAGTGTTGGTGGTTCAGTCTTAACGAGGGCTCCTGCTCCGCTCTGAACCAGCCTGATCTGCATAACCATCTGTAAACCGACGTTGATTGGGGAATGATTTTTGTATGCCTTAACCAAATGCTGCTGGATTTCCTGATCTCCATATTGATTTATGTCTGGGGGTGAGCAGGTTAATTAAATGTGAATAGCGTGGCAGCAACATTATATTGAGCACAGAGTGAAGGCAAGTGGAGTGACTGTTTGAGTTGCTACAACGGCAATCAATGCAAAATAACTGGGGAGTATCTGTCATCGCACTGAAAACGGATGGGATGGAGTGTGATGTGCAGACAAATTAAGCAGCTGCTAAAAGACACTTGGGCTGTTTTTGAGGTTTAGTTGTGCATTAGTAATGATATAGTGGCTTAACAGACTGATGATTCTCTGACACTTTTAGGTTACCTGTGGGAAAAGCGAAGACAGGTCAAAAGGATTTTAAAGGACAGCTCGAGGAAAAATGAATGGGAACACAGAGGATCCAACTTGAGCATGTCTCTTGCACTCAGATTTGTTTGTTTTCACGGAGAACAATCTGGATGTCATGTGATTTCAAACTGCAGAAAAGTTCAAGGATTCAAGGGATTCCAAACCACGCTATCAAATTATATTTTGTATCTGCTTCCTGGACAGATTTTTATTACTGTGTCAACAGCTCACAGAGTTTTCTCAAATCTGCTTCCCAGTGGGTCACCAAGTGTGAAATCTGTGTTCTCACATTTTTGACAAATCATCTGACAGCAGGAGTGCAAAGAATTAGACTTTTTGTATCAGAGATGGTGAGATGGTGGCTTTTTTAACCGACCAGAACAGAGAATTATTTATGGATTTGTAACTGCAGGCATCGCATGCTCAGTTAATCAGCGTGATTATAACTCATCAGTTTGATTTATATTACATTTGACTGCTGGGTCCTGTTCTTTGTTTGTCTATAACTGATTTAGGTTGATTTGAACGTTGATGATTAGACAAAATGTGGACTGGATTTTTCAGTTCTTCAAAGGTGGTTTGAAAATGTTTTGGAGCTGCCCAAAGCTGCAAAAGAATGCCATATTCACAATAAGCTGGATCACTGTCGAGACTTTGTAGAGTTAACTCCATATATGAACACATTTTTTTCAGATACAAATGTTTCTCAAAGGTATCCTGAAAATAATGTTGGTATTTGGAGAGGAGAACATGACAATTGTCGGTGTAATTATTGCTATTAAACTTTAATAATAAAAGCACCTGTGTCTTAGTCCAGTCATAGGACTAAGACACAGTGTCTTTTATCACACAGTATGATAAAATATACAATGAAATGTGAGGAAGTGTTTTTCTTCTTCTTGGGTTTTGAGTATTAATACCCAAAACCCAGCAACTAGTAATGTAACAGATTACGTTTCCAAAACATTAATATTATTACAATTACTTATCCAAGTAATGCACCATCCACCATCCCACCATGAATGCATGACTGCGCAGCAGGTCAGCAGCATTGAACGTTATATTGTTCAAGTCAGTTGTGAGCCAAAGAGCTAAAGAAAGAAAGGAGAATTTCTGAGTAACGTGCCCAAAACTGCTCCTGGGTGAATGTCCGGCTAATGGTAATGTTTCACATAACTTATGTTAAAATATTTTTTTGGGAAGGAATGTGTTCCTCAAAAGTTTTATTATAAAAGGATGTGATATTTATTTTTTTATAATGTCTTTATTCTCATCAGTCTCATCAAGATGATATATCAAGAAGATCAGTGTGTGGAGGGATTTCCAAATTCCAGGTGTGATGGTGTAGTTTTTGGGTAGTATATCATTAAACTTCTTCATGTCTGATGATTACTGTTGGTCCTAAAAGCAGGATATAGGCGCTAACAACTGGTTTGGGTCTGCAGTGGGTTAGATGTAATGCATGTTGGTATTTTTCATACATCAACCTTTGTAGCCTTGGTCTGAAATAGAAAAGGAAGCACTGTTTATGTGATATAAATGCATATCTAAGATTAACATATGCAATTTAACCTGAGTTCAAAGAACCAAATTAGCTTAGCAACAATAAACAGGATCACTTTAGCCTCATAACAGCATGTTAGCTTAGATTAGAAGCCACGTTTGAAGAACAGTGGATCAGTGGACTCCCTGTTCTATTTAAACAGGCAGGGCAGCTGGAGCCACCAGAACTCTTGGGACTTTTTTGAACAGCAGCAATGGATGATACTAACAGCAGACTTCTCAGATCAGAGAGTGAGTCTGGTCAGTAAAATCTTCTAACTAGTGTAAAGATGTTAATTGCAGACACGTGATCCATTTAACATGCTTCAGTAAAAATGTGCTGCTGCCGCCGCTGCTGTTGCTGCTGCTGTAGAAGCCACATATTGTTGAAGTGGCTGACTGAGGCTGAAATAGCAGATGAGAAAAAAAAATGGAGCCAGATAGAGTGACAAAAAAAACAACTTGATTTTTGATTTGCTTCTCAACAGCAGAAAGCAGAGCTCCACTCCTGCCTCTTTACTTGCTCTTCAAAAGTCAAGTCACTGTTGAAAATCACCCCAAGATTTCTGCTCACTGACTTTGCACTGGAGTGCGCACTACTGCTAAGATCATTTGAAATACAAAATGTGCCATGAAAGTGTTATCTTTCCCCTGTTTCTTCCTTCCTATTGAGGACGCTGCACTGAATCAGACAGAAACTGCTTTGGAAGACTTGACTCCTGGCAACATCACCTGGCTTTTATGTTACACTTAATTGAATACAGAAATGGACAACACTGACAAAAAGGTACATTTATTCTTGTTTGTTTAACCAAATATGACTTGGTTGAGGTTTGGGAAAGTTTGAGACTTGGGTTAAACTCATTTACAATTAGAGAATGATCATGGTCATGGTTGAAAGAAACCACATTGATGCTATGTAGGAAACAACAAGGAAGATGTTTTGGTGACTGTAAAGACATAGTCAACTGCAGACTTTGTGGTCTTGTGCTTTGTATACCCATGTCCTGTAGTTTGCAGGTCCAATGTCCTGTGCTGTAAATGTCCCAAGACCTGCCCTTTGTATGTCCACCATCCAGCCCTCACCACCTCCTTATAACGTCTGTGTGGTACATGAACATAGCACATCCTTTACAGCAAAACAATACATTTCCTGTGGCAACACAAATCAGTAGTTATAAAACTCTAATCTCTGGGAAGGAATGTTGTCCTCCAGTTAGTGATTTACACTTTATGTTACTTACAAAAACCTCAAACCACAGAGAGAGGCCATGAAATTCTTTTCACACAAAAGTGGATGCATAATTGTAAAGATACACATCAGTCCTATCAAGCCTGTATCTGGTTTTTGTAGGATGGGTTGTGTCATCAAGTGTCTGTGGTCTGTTTGGAAAACATATGTAGAGAAACTTAACTTTGCGCCTCACTGCATAACTGTTTAATCCCTCGATCTTAGATTCCGAGGGACAAAAAAACCCTCATTATTATTGCTGAAGTTTTCTAAAGTTGAAAATGTTTCTCTGCAGCTGCTGGAAATAGCTCAACATGACATCACGCCATCTGTTTAGCCAGTTATCTGTGAGAAGACAAAAAAATAAGCACTAAACAACAACACAGAACCAGAAAGTGAAAGGTACATAGCCAGTGGGTGTTTTTAATGTGGGATTTTTCTTTTAAAGCACAGCTGTCTCTGGCCCTGAGCTGCACTGAAGATCTTTGTTTTTGTATGAAAAAAGAGAAAACAGAACAGGAAAAACTGCCCCTCTAACTAAACTAAATGATCAGGGTTTGGAGGATATTGAACATCATAACTAAACCATTATTGTCTTAATATTATCCTAACAATAAGACCTAAGAAAATTAAGTGGAGATTGTTAATTTGTCTATAGGACATAGAATAGATATCAATTCACATGATGCAAATTACCGACAACAGGCATAAATGAGAAACCAGTGCTTGCTAAACGTTCCACGGTACGTGTCAAATATGCACAAACATGCATTGAGGGAATACATGCACTATCTCAGCTGCAGTTTGCTGCAAATTTCCGATAATCGGCATGAAGGGTTAATACAGATGATGGTGAGTCATTAATAAATGACTATGTTAGCGATTACATAGCGTGTTTATTAGCTTGTTGGATAGTAGGCCTAAGTCACCCACTAACTAACAGGGTCATTTGCTTATGTGTAAACCGAGGCTAATATTGGCTAATGGGTGCGGTAATCGTACAGAGGAGAGGAAAGACGCCATGCGGGCCAAGCTTGGACTTGGTCTGGACAAAATGGGACTCATATTGACCAGACAACAAAATTCTGAGACTGTTGTGCCCACGTCGTTACAGAGACCTACCCCATCAACATCCAGGATCAAACACTCGGCAGGCGGTCCATGTTCTGAACTGTCAGCGCGAAGACTTCGGCAAGATGAGAGGAGGTGGACTCTGTGTTTTTCATCGATGATGCTTGGTGCACAAACGCAGTCAAAAACTCTGTTTCCCAAATGTCAGACTATTTATTGTGAAGACGAAACTTTAATTTTATCATCTGGTCGCTGCTGTTTACATTCACCCCAGATGTAAAATTCAAAAAATGCACTGTGGGATGTTCTGGGTGTAAAATTGTATGTACATATGTATAAAAAATAACTGTGTATTGTTTTATTTTATTTTATATGTTAACATGTTTTAATATGGCCTACACCTAATTCTGTGTCGTGTGTGTAGCATCAAGGAACTACAAATTTATTTTTGTATAATGACTAATAAACAACCTTGTACCTTGTATTGTAGATCTATCGTTGGGTTGAGTTTTGCAAAATATGATAAGTGGCAGATCAGTGGGCTTGCTGGAGTTAAATATCAAAGTGAGAGACATCCTTTGTCCCAGATACATCCTTTCACCAATCCGGTTTGGGTTTTTTTCTGTAGACAGTACTCACAAAGGTATAACGATCAAGATTAACTTATAAATTGCCCGGAGTTCTCCTTTAAGGCAAAAAATAATAGTAGTAAGATGAAATTCATCCCCATGTTTAAGATGTGATATGTTGGTGCTGACAGGATTGTACAGGCTGTGGCATTTCTAATCAACCCATGCTTGCAACTAGATTACCAACTCAGGGAAAAAAAGTATATGATGTTCTCTATTCACAGTGAGGACATTTTGAGTTCATGTATATTCATCTTCATACCAAAATGTATGGAAACTACTCAGAAAGCACATTCAAAGATGTGGAATAACACCATTATGGTCAACTCCATCACCCCTGTGCTCTCTTCCAATGTGTGTCATACCCAGGTCATCCCTGATAATGAAACCTGATGAAACTGACGCATTCCCAAACTGCCAATCTGAAAAATATCATCTAGGTTTCTGTTTACACATACTGTACATTGTTGTGTGATGGCAATCAAAACACTGCTGCTTTTCAGGATAAACACATGGAAATTTCTTTCAAGGGCTATGTAAAATGATTTATATTCAAGTACATTTTCTCATTAGTATGCATCTGTGAATTGTTCTTGGAGTTAAACTAAAAAGAGCCGCTGTGAGCAAGAGTGTGTAAAATTTGAAAATACAAGATTCAAGTTTGAATTGATTTCCCATCATTTTCTGCCTCAGTTTACGAACACCATTCTCTGCAGAGGTTTTACACTAAAGACTTTCAAGTCTCAATGCTTAATTTATATTTCCACTAAGGAGGGAAATTACTAGAACTTTTGCCTACGAGGCGAAATAAATCATTCTTATATTGCTGTTACCATACAGCTTTTAAAACTTTTAAAGCTACCCCAGCACTACCACAACAACAATAATAACAATAATAATGCTGTCATCATCATTATGTAAGCTGTTGCAGTACTCATATCACCCAAAGCTCTGCAGTCTCAAGCATGTGGGCTCTGGCAGATCAATGGGAATCTGAGTCTGTGAAATTCAAGTACAGTTTTACCATTGCCCTAAGCGGTCTGTGATAAAAGAGGGCAAGCCAGACAGTGATGGATATGGATTTTGAAAAGATTATCTCAAAGCCATTTTATGTCTCATTGCATATATGACGTGCAAAAGACAAGTGGATGTTTCAATTGAAGCCAGATGTCTGATTAGGGTCAATATTACTCGAAGAGGAAACTTTTAAGATGGAAGCGCAAGGCTTCCTGCCAAGAAATATCTTCGTATGTAATTCCTAGTAAGATTTTCTGATTTATCTTTTATCAATTAATATGCCCTGTTGGATTTGTGGATTGGTCTAGGTGAGTGTCAGAAATTACAGATTCACTTATCATACAGCGGGGGCTACATTATGGCAATGCAATTGAAAGAAGGGGCGAATAATCTGTGATATGTGTACATAACAGAAATACTAATAACCCTGAGTTATCTTTACAATTTACCAATTTAGCAAACAGTATACATATACGTACAAAGAAAATGTTAAATTAAAAACAACAAGTGTTACTGCCCACTGGAAATGTCAAAGTTTGAGTGTGCTCTCTTCAAATGCTC
This sequence comes from Lepomis gibbosus, assembly GCA_029875015.1. Classification (NCBI taxonomy): domain Eukaryota; kingdom Metazoa; phylum Chordata; class Actinopteri; order Centrarchiformes; family Centrarchidae; genus Lepomis; species Lepomis gibbosus. Next base: position 15,700 of record JAPMOB010206854.1, on the reverse strand, counting down.
CATCATATTCCCTTTTCATGGAGGTGCTCCCACTACAGAATCAACACACAAGGCTATTGGACTAAAAGGCCCAAACACATACTTCTCAGTCCACTTACTGTTAAATTGCCTGTTTTCATTGTCAGTTTTACTTTTGTTTTAGAGTGCAACATTTAGGTTTTTTTTGGTTGGAAACCCAGCCATCCAGAGAAATTGGGAGATCACAAGCTTGCCTGTGCTGTTTGTGGTGACTGGTTGCCTGTCCTTACTTTTCTGTGTTTTTCAACTAGTTGTTTTTGACAAGTCACTTGACAGCTTCAATAAATTACTGATGATATATATTAAATAAATCATTACAGTGCATTACTAATTACTCAACAGCTTCAATACGTAATTAGTTACATTACATTTATTTCCATGAATCAGCTTTTCTGACACATGTGCTTTTAAAGCCTCCAAACCCGTTAAATGTTCTGTATTTACCATGTGTTGAGCTAGATAACCACACAGTGTGGTTTAACAAGCAGCTAGCTAACGGTTTGGAGCGACTTACTCAGTTAGCTTTGCCCCCAGTGACTCCAGAAGCCTTGTCTCACAATGAAGCCACAGGGTTTACAGATCCTCCAGCTCAGAACTTAACCAGGTGATTCCTGACAGCATGCTTCCCAGTCGCTAATGTTAGCATGTCATCCAAGAAGACACATGAAATATCCTCTTTTGGTATTCTGTAATCGTGTTTCCATCAACGTTTTTTAATGCGCATTTTGAAGTATCGCATTAGAAAAGGTTGATGGAAAAAACCTAATTTCACACAAAAGTTTTTGCGCTTGCTTGAGGTGTTTTTTGCCCTTTTTGAAAAAGAGTAAATGCGCTAAATGGGAGATGGAAACACTTTTTTCGAATAAGTTCTAACGTAGCAAACTTGTAACTCACGACTGATCAGCTGTTTTTGCTGTCGGCGTAATGCCTGGTTGTGCAGAGTTCTGCATACCTGCGAGAATTTCATGCACCTTGCGGCTGGTAACATTCATTTGTGCTGAGAGAAGAGGTGGATGCAAATCTTGGCAGGTAGCCTTTATTATCTGTTCTGCCGAATTATGCATTCACCTCTTAAAGGTCCTTTTCAGATCCTCTGCACACTGATCAAACGGGGTTATCATATTTTTGTTGAATTTCAACAAATATTGCTTCTACTGAGTGTAATAAAATATTGACGACTCTAAATATTCATAAAATATTTACTTTGAATCATTTATCACCATTGATGAACCCAACAAATTATATTATAGCGTTTAAAAGCATTATTTGGAGGTACATGTATTTCTCGGGAGGCATGCAAAACTCAGCATAACACCGGGTATTCCCATAACGTGCGGAGACATGGCTGATAGCAGCTTGCCCCCTTGAAACAGATTTCTGAGGACCTCTCTCCATTTTTCTAAGATGAACTGCCATCAGGTTAAACCATCTTGTTTTTGGTTCCGAACCCATAAGTCTTGCTTATTACAGCCATGTTTAACGTCAACTACTGAAGTAACGACGCTTGCCGTAGCCTGATTTATTCACTCCAACCCAGCTGATGGAAACACACATATTAGACATAGAAGTATGCTTAAAATTCGCATGACAACTGGATGGAAAAATGGCTTGTGTTAGAGTGAGAGTGAGACTAAACTGGGAGCTCCATATAACTTACTGCAGTGTAGCCTAATAACTGGATAAACTGGAATTGCTAACAATGCTCATTAATGAAAACATGTTACCCTAATGACAATATGTTTTACTAGTAATACATTACTTAAATATTAAATGTGCTAGTTGCTATTTTCAACCATTTGGTGTTGGCCATTTATCAGAGCTTTGTCACTGAAAACAGCTGCCTGCTGCAGTTGGAAGTGAGGTTGATGAGTCGTGGGCCATAAAACCAAAACAAGGAACTGAACTAGACTGAAAGGCTAATGTTTAATTAAAAATATGGATTAGTGGAGCTTAAGTAGTATAGTTTGGCATGCCAGCTATTGACTAGAGAGGAATTCTGTTACCGCCTTGCATTTTGATATCATTAGATGAATAGTTTTACATTTTTACACAATTTGCTGTCTTGCTGAGATAGATAGATAGATAGATAGATAGATAGATAGATAGATAGATAGATAGATAGATAGATAGATAGATAGATAGATAGATACCACTCTCATACAGCCTCCCCACTCTATTCAAAGTTCAAAAATATGACTAACAGCTAATTATCCATATTTTTAAAACTAGCTATCAACTCACTCAGGTGCAGCTCTCCTTCTGAAAACCAAGCCCACCTGAAACCAATAATAAAACTCCAGTAAACCTGCTTCTTTATTATCTGCAAATATGATTTTAAACATTTCTGTTCTGAGCTCTTTCACAGCTGGGTTGGGATCTTGTATTTAGCTAACTTTGAAAACTATGCAGAGAAATTTGGGGCATCATCAGCACAGAGTAACTCTGATACCGGTTTCAAGTGCAAATCTTTCTCTGCCATATTTTTCATTCCACAGTGAGTTTCTATGCTTTGGTGACACCCGCACAGCAACTCAAAAAAGCTGGTCTGACACTTTGACAGGTGCACTGCAACCCTTTGTGGCATTGTGAGTGTTCAGATCCAGGGCAGTAACATAGTGCTCCCTCTGGAATACAAAACCAATCCCCACATGGCAGCTTGACAAATCACCTATCAATACCCACCGGTGTAATTTGCAACAATGTGGAACATCAAACAGGAAGGTTCAGGACAGGTTTAAATATGGCCCCATGTTGCCTTGCACCCCAGCCTGGCCTTTACCTCCAGTGTCTGAAGACCCAAAAGAGCAATTGTTGTGTGTCCTCCCCGTTCATCAGCACCACAGATGCCCATGCTGAGCAAAGTAATGCATCCCTCAGAGCTTCTCCTGCTGATTCATCGGAGAAGATTCACTGGGCGCCTGTATTGATCTGTGACCCAGGCTTGTGCCCAAGAATATCATTCCCCCTATCAGGCGACAGTTAGACGACACCAGGCTCAGCAGCACCGCACGCAGAATGACTTTGATGAGTGGATCTTTTAACAACATGCTGGCATTAAAGATAGCTACAATTTCAGGATAGTGACTTTAGATTTTGGCATTGAAAATAAAAAAGGAAACATTGGCATGAAAACACTTATATTGGAAAAGTTGTACTGGCACTGAAAATAGTTCAAATAAAACACAGGCATTAAAAACAATCCAAGCTTTTGATAAACAATGAATGTAGCACACATTATTACATCAAAAATAATTTTTGACGATGCACTGTCAATCTTTTTAATTTATTTAATTTTGATATGTTTGGATTTGGATGAGTTTTTTAATATTTCAAATTTTTGCCTGTGGTGGCGATATACATATTACATATGTAGACGTCATGGCTGCAGATTCATTGCATTCCATTACATTCACTGTCACATGATTAGGAAAGATGAATTATTAGAGAAAAGGCACTTACAAATGAGTGAAAATGATGAGAATGTCCTTCAACGTGAGCCGAGTTTTTATCTAAACTTCTATGAGGAAATATGTCTCCCATCAACTACAGATGTTTCATTGACTGAAGGAATAAGCAGTGTCCATACTTAAGGTTCACCACACATGATGTCCTTGACATTTCCATGAAAGTCCAAGTAAAACATTGAAGAGCAAATGCATTTTGCATCTGCTTCCTCAAAGCTCAAGTCCAGTCTGGGGAAGAGGAAACTGGGACAGTTTAATAACCTATGAAAATAATAAAAAACTATGAAAATCCCATTTTATTCCCATTATTCTTCTACAAAACATGTCCTCATACCTAAATAACAAAATAGGTAGTTTGTCAAATGTCCTAAAATGACATATACAACCTTTTTTTAAAATTACATATGTCTGCTGAATAGTACAACAACAAATATGACTGTACCCCGAAACCGACATGTATGAGCGTTGGCAAGTGTCAGTACAGTCAGTACATTAAGGATGTCCCTGACCTTCAGGATCTTATGTAAGTCACATCATCTAAGTCCTGTGATGTTTAAACATTGTGAAATGACCATAGTTTGGTTAGTTTTGGGCAAAAAACTACTTTGTTGGGTTCAGGAAAAGATTGTGTTTTGGGTTAAAATAAGTACAGTCAAGTAACTTAAGTAACCTTTGAACTGTTGGGCCTCACATCTTTGAAACCAGGATGGGCATTCAGATAACTGAGGAGCCTGGGTTGAGTGTTTGGATGGAAAACAAGCTAAAAACAAAGATAAAGGCCCAAAGCCTGGCCATGTGACTTGTCTCAAACAATGTGGAAAGCTCTCAACCCCCCTGGTCAGGAATGTAAATGAACTTTAACTTGATAATAAAGTGTTTCTATTAGCAGAGCCTTCATTTTGAAACTGCCAGTGTTCGCTCAAAACATGCTACCAACGCGTTCTCATCTCAGTTCGTCATTACCGACGCTTTCAGACAGTGTGACAAAGCGTAATTATTTGATGCTAAATGTACCCTTCAGCGTTCTTATAAAACGCCACCGTTTGCTACGTTGAAGCAACTAGTGATGTGCTGATTGATACTAAAGTATCCATATTTCTGCTACCAACATTTTCAGCTCTAGGATCGATACTCATACAAAGAATCAATCTCATTTTATCTGTCACAAGGATGGTCTAATTATACTCGGTTGAAAGGAACTACTTCTCCTTCCGCCAAAGTCATGCTTGTGCTACGGCTCTGTGACGGAGCTTCTTTGAAGGGAGCCGCTGCAGCCCTTTACATTTTCCGCAATTAAATTCTGACTATGCCTGACTGTCAACTGTCTGGCTGTATTTTAGCTGTGAAGGTAATAATGACGCTGTGTGTGATGTGTGTGCAAATAGAGTGAAATACTTTGGCAACACCCCAAACTTCGCTAAACATCTGAGATTAAGTCAAAATAATATAGCGACAGTTCTGAGCAGGATATTTTTATGCTAATTAAAGAATATGACAGTAGTGATGTCTACTCATTATGCAGCTATATTTGGAAAGGGGTAAACCTACAGCCTACACTTTATTTCCCTTATACAGAAACAGGAGGAGGGAGGTCACATTAAACTATAAATAAAATATGTAAAAGGTATCAGTATCAGCAATACCAGCTTGGGTAATACTTGGTATTGGATCATATAGGAATTAAGTGGTATCGCATATCACTAGCCGCAACACGAAGAAGGCTAGCCCTACAGCTGTGCACATCGGCCGTGAGGCATGCTTAAAGTCATTTGGACCACATATGGAAGTGGCCCAAATCCGAACTGGAAAAGAGCAGATTCCATGTGACTTGGCCTGTTCACACTGTCATAAAAAGATCAGATCTGAGTCACATATTTGGCTACATTCAGACTGCAGTCCAATTGCAGTCTATAGGTGGAATAACCATTATGACTGACGTATATGTGGTTATTGGTCCCTGATTTCAGGGTGGTGCCCCATATTTGTTAATTATAATTAAGAATTTTTGAATATTAATACTTTTAATATTTTTTATAATGTTTGATATTCAACTAATAACCAAACCTGACCCCATAATGCTGCCAACATATGGCGCCGCTATATGTTGATAGGACCCCCAACACAACTTGGACTTTGTTTTATACAGAACTTGTACCTCAGCCTCCTGAGTTTACGTGACATAGCCACCCCATCACGTCTTACGCCTCCTTATCTGGACTTTGTCATTAAAGTCAATTTATCAAATTTCTGGGAATTAGTCTGCAGAGCAACAACTAATAATACAACTGATTGATCAAGCAACTTTTTTCAGTGCATTCATATATTTTCCCAGTTATTATTCTGAAAACACCTTTTCTGGGGCAGTTGTGGCTCAGGAGGTAGAGCAGGTTGCCCACTTTTCACTTGGCGATTCAATCCACTGCTACTCCAATCTGCATGTCGAAGTGTCCTTTTATACTGAACCCCAAATTGCTCCCGGTGGCTGTTCCATCAGTGCATGAATGTGTGCGAATGGGTGCGTGTCACGTAGTAGAAAAGCACTTTGAGAGCCAGGAGCAACTAATAAATGAAACCACAAGCCTCCCAACATTGAAATAAGGGTGAAATTAATATAAATTGGTTGAAATGGAAACAACATACATTAGAATGGAGGAACTTCTATTGCTACTGAGAAAAAACAATATGCATTGAAAAACATAGCAAAATCATTTCATCTTTATTATATAAATTCCGTTCACATTCTTTCAGAATGAAAAACATTATCTAGTACCCTAGATGGTTACTATAAACAGACTATTGTTCAGTCAAAAGTAATAAAGGGGATATATGTAGTTTTCAGCGGCCACTAGCGGTGCGGTTTTTAGATTGCAACCAGCCAAGTGTTCCCCTGCAAACAGACTTGATATGTAATTTTTCAAAGAAATGCCTTTTTAATAAATCTCTTTTTTACTGCCTTTTTGTCGACGGGCTGTAACCTCACTCACAAATGAAGCCCACGCCTGTTTCCTCTGTTGCCTGGAACAGCCGCTATTCTGCTTTTAATGTGAAGGAATCAGGTCGGCTTCTCTGCATGAGTGCTCACGAGCCTCTTGCCTACTACAGTGACCACAAAACAGTGCAGCTAACGAAATGCACAAACACAAGCTCCACGTAACGATAAAAAAAACAATAAATAATGTGCTGAAGCTCTCCAGGACGAGCGAGAACGAAATTGACTTCTGGTGAAAACAGTCAACATCAGGAAGGCTTGAATCACAGAGACCTTTGCTTTTCTTTTTTTTTCTTTTTTAAACTGACAAAACTGATCTTAGAGTTGGCTTTCATCCTATTAGACAGGTAAACTAACATGTGAAACGTAATCTGATTTTGTGCTTCAGCACAGATCTGCTGCTGTTTGCTTCGTTATGTCAATTTAGATTCCTGTGGTTTTACCGATACTCAGGTACACAGCTTCTCCACCGGTCTCAGTCACTGTAACTAACGTGACCCACATATTATAAAAAAATGCAACATAACGGCACAGGACAACAACTGGAAGACCCATTCACTACAGAAATGTTACTGGAACTGTTATAAAGTGTCCAGATCACTAACAGTTTATATATAAGGTCTGGAATAACCTTCCTCTTTTCTTGAGATCTATTTCCATATTTGGCTTATTCAAATAGTCACTTTTTCTTTTCTTAAAACTACATATTCTTGTTATTAGCGATACCAATGGTATTACATATAAATGGTTTATGTAGAAAATATATATTAGTATACAATCATGACTTTCTTTGTCATCATTTTCTTTATCGTGTTTTTCTTTGGACATTTCTGTGTGAGATGTGACGTTATCCTGCATGTTACATTTCGTCATAAGGCAAATTGATAAATGACGCATTAGTTGTTTAATGCACTCGGCTGATTATTTGTCCATGTACTTTAATATGTGTGCCATGTTAATTGTGCGGGTAAGGGCAGGTGAGCGAGTTATTGTGTTGTATATATGTCGGTGTTTGTATTGTGTTTATGTTTGGTATATGTACTGTGTGGTTAAATTTTGTGTCTGTATATACATATATCATTTACAGGACCCCCCTTGAAAATGAGATGATACATCTCAAGGGGTTAGCCGTAAATAAATTCAATTCAAAACAGTTTCATTATCATCCAATACATTTAGCTGTGCTCACATTCCTGAGCCTTCGGACAAAGATACATAGTTAGTGAAAAGCAACAGGCGACTTAATGCCAATGTAACTAGCCGGCTAAATGCAGTCAATGTAATGTTGTTGTCATATTTTCATACTTTTGTGGCGTTTATGTGTGTTTTTATGTTTGTTTTAAATTCATGACTTTATTAGATGTTTTTGGATTGTTGCTTGTTTTATTATTCCTGAGTTTGATTTTGGATTGCTTACACCTGTGTAGGTGAACTGAAATTGACAGCCCCTGAGATGAGAGAGTTGGACTACATCCACCACCAATCAGCGGTAAAAAAGTTGGGCCCGAAGGCTGGAAGAAGAGCAGGCAAGTGTTGAGAGGAAGGGAAGAGCATGGAGAAGATTGGCATGCTGCGGATTACCTCAACCTCAAGCTGATAAAAATATGACTAAGAGTTTACCTGACTTTCCAGCATGTTGTGTGTCTCCCCGTGTTTTGCTCTGTGTCTGATAATGCTTTCTCATGAGTTTGAGCAAAACCACGTGTTCTACCTTTAAAACCAAAGAGATTGCTTTTAGAAACCACAGTATACTCAATGATATCTGTTAATTAGGTGGATTTCTTTATCATTCTTCCATTATGCAACAGTGTTCAGGAATGGCACAGTTTGTGTCTGCAGAGCAGGAACAAGGGAGTCAGCTTCACAGAGCTGGCAGACATAAACTGAGATGAAAGTTTGCTTCCCTTTCTTCCTCCTTAATTTCTAACATCTAAGACACAAGCATCTCCTGAAGAGCATCAGATTACCCGTCAGGATAAAACATGTAGCTGTTCATCTGCGCCGCCAGGATCAGCGTGCTTTGAGCTGTGGCTTCACTACATGCAACTGCTAAGACAACTCGAAGTTGTCATGGGGAGTTTCGGATCCTTTATCTTATTCAGAGCAAGGAGATGTTGCACTGACAGCGCTCTGAACACTCACCCAGGATGCTCAAAATAAAACAAAGGTGGGACAACGGTTCTCTGGCGGCTTTTCCCGCATCTTTCAAATGCCTGTTTAGCTGATTGAGAGCTTAAAGAAGGTTCAGTGCATCAGGGTGCTAGAAACAGCTCCGCGTCAGAGTGTTGCAAGAAAAGTTGCTTCTTATAGATGAAATAAGCCTGTATGATAAAACAATTCATTTCACTTATTCCGTTTAAGCCTTGTGTCACAGCCACCGCTGCATCTCAAACTGCTCACTGCGTTTATAAGGGGAACTACTTCAAAGTGTGCCGGTACAAACAACCCAATGCCCAATCAGAGTTAAGAACATCAATTATGTGCCGAACATTAAACACACGCATGCAAGCTTCGGCCTGATGAGAGGCAAGAGTGAAGTCTGTATGTGGGAAGATGGTGTGAAGATGGTGATGCCTCTGGCATCATTTGCATTGCCACATAGAGGTCACTTGTCAGTTAGTTTAACAAAGGAACAATGCTGTCCATTTTCTGGTGAGGAGGGTCTCTGTGAGGAGCGCGCCCTTTGTCAAAATCTAGGTCAGATATAAGACTATTGGCTGAAATTACGCTTATACAGTGCAAATGAATTTGTCTTTAATCAACTTTTGTAATTAAAAACTTTTTTGTAACCTATGATTTTAAGGTTAGGGTTGATTATGTAGCAACTTAAGTTTTCATCATGACATTTCCTTCCTTTATTTAACTATTTTTTAAAAAAACATGTTTTACATGCTGAGGGTCTAGTCAAGGTTGCCAAGCCTGCACAAACTGTATGTTGTAAACTTAAATCACGTTTGTTCGCTCTGAAACCGAACAAAGTAGGGTTCACAGAGCCATGGGTGGGACATGTACTATTCTTAGTACATCTTATCTTTGATACTTTCAACAACACAGGGTTTAAACACTACACCTTGTTGTTTTTCTCATACAAAAAGTAATAAAACTCTTAAAAACAAAAAAATAGGGCATGTCGATCTGAGGGCACGCATCCAGCAGTACACGGTGGAATATGTTTAGAGTTTTGTGCAGGCTGTGATCATTCTCAGCATCTTGCATTATTCAGCTCCATGAACAGGTTACTCCTTCCCTAATATCTTTTGAACAAGCAACATTTTGTTTACATCAGACTCAAGTAAATGGTTCAAGTGCCTTATAGTGCTATCACACCAAATGTCTAATCTGTTATTCAGGTCTGTGTTTTGGCTCTAGTGGTTGAGCTCCAAGTAATAGAGAGCCACCTTTGATGATAGCAATACCACAATAGAGTCTGACTGTGTTTAAGTCTGTACCTGAGCTGCTCATAATGAATCCTCCTCACAATACACCAATAAAATATATTACATTTATATGCAAATTAGAAGCTGGTGATACCACGTTGCCAGCAGGTATTAGGAAATAAGCACATCTTAATGAATTACCTTCTGCTTGCTGGCCACAGTATTATATAGAGATGCTCACTACTCAGCACAAAGAGGGTCAATTTTAGTTTTAGTGTTGCTTGCTCACCTTTGACAAATTTGTTTTAAGAAGCAGATAAAGTCTGCTGTTTTTCCTGCTGCAGAAGGAAGGCATAGAGGGCAGTGGTGGAGGCTCTGGCAGGATTTGATGTGATGCCAGCGGGGGCGCAGGAAAGTTTAAACCGCAGAAACAACAACTGAGAACATGATACTCTGCACACCTAACAGATGCTGCTGCCATGTTACTGCCGAAATCTACTGTCTCCCAAAAAAGTACTTTCATATACCTGCCTGGAGCTCCATAACTTACTGATACTTACTTAATGTTATTTAATGTCGTAACTGCCTCAAGTGTCGCCATGCCAGATGTTTTCCTCAGTAGGTGGAGACCAAAAACAGAGCTAAAAAAACTAAACTAAAAAAAGAGCTCATTGTAGCTTTAACCATGATCTTTCTCTAATCTTAACCCAATAATTAGTAGACCAAATCTGGCAAAATTTGGAAAGTGACACAAATCCCTTCCACCAAGTGGAACCTGTGGTTGGTAAACTCGACCCTATACCCCAGCCTGATCCCTGTATCTGCTCTTCTTGGGACATAAAAAATGTTGCCATTTAACATGTATCCCAGGCTGCAATGGCATCTTCTCCAAAACAAAATTGGCAGAAAATGAGTACTGCATAAACATATTTTATAAGAGACAGGGTTGCACTGCCATGTGATGCACTGCACGCAGGAAGAGAAGCATCTTCTGCTTATGTAAGTGATTCATGTTTTAGGCTAAACGTCTTTTTTTGACTGATGCCTGCTAGGATAACGACTCGCCTGTCAATAGACAGGAGCGAGCTGACATCACCTTCTCGTGCAGCACTGACAGTCTGGCTCTCACTTGAGCACATAGGAAGGCTCATCTGCAGCTTCCCCAGTGTTGAAGGATAAGTGGTGACCATATGAAGGAAAATATCAACCAGCTGCAGACAAGGTGCCAAATCCAACACATTTTTACTTATCAGGCTAATTAACCTATCTGGAGTGAGGCTGTGGCTCTATATCACCAACCATCTGCTGATGCGCTGTCTGTGCCATTACTGTCTCCTCCACCCACGTCTCAGCAGACACGCCACCCATCAATCACAATCTGTTGCTCTCACCCGTTCTCTCATGATTAAGGCCTTCTGCGCCGTCACAGGCTAATTATTAATGAGAGGGACATGCAAAAGGATATATGAACGGACAAAGAGATGACATCCCATCTGCTGCTTTACGCCACATTTAGGCTGGAGGGGAAGGATAGTAAATATGTGTCTCCTGCATTAAAAAAATGTCATGTCACCGTGCAGCTGGTAAACACTTCAAAATACTATTCCACACCACAGCTTTCACATTGTAAATATGACTGCAAAACACTCTTCATCTGTGCTTTTCACCTGGTGAACACAACAGGATAACATGATTCATCTCAGCTTAAAGAATAACTCCATTAATTAAAATTTGGGTTTGGCCATCATTCCCTCCGGTAATAATAAATATGTCCTAACCAAGTAAACTGCTGAGGCAAGAAACACGAGCACACTCACAAATCAGATGCAATTCTTTATTTTACGTCTTGGCGTGTTGCTTTTTTCAGAATAAAACCCATCAGAGCAGCTGAGCAGAATCCATGCTGCGAGTCAGTTCGCGGTGCAGTACTCTTGACACATCATGAAAACTGATGTCAGAGCACGACTGTTTGGAGGATGAGACGATGGACCTACAGTTCTCAAGCTTCCGCACTGGAAGCCGCCTCACCAGCGTACGCAGTAACTGATACCTAAATTGTTACCACAGCAACCCATGCCGATAGGTTGCTGGTGTCTGGACACACAAATCCAACGTGATCAATTGCAAAAAATAACAGTGTGGACAGTCTGTCTTAAAAATCTGATCTAAGTAAGTAAGTGCTTCCCACCACCTGAGCTTCCCCGCTCATCTCGCCACCTGCACATCGTTCCCTTAAAAAGCGACCCACTACTTATACTGGCCCAGTTCCACCTATGCTTTACCAGGTTTCAGTCGACGTATTTTTATGCAGATTTTGAAGTATCGCGTTAGAAAACGTTGATGTAAATGGCAACATTTAAAAAAACTTCAACTTCACAAAAAGGTTTTTTTATGTTCATTTGGGGTGTGTTTTTTTTTTGACTTTTCAAAAAAATGGGAGATGGAAACAGCTTTGTCAAATAAGTTCTGACATAGCAAGCATTTAACTCACATGACCGGCCAATACTAGTTGACATGAAAGAGCATTAACAAACAATTGAAACACATTCTCTCTCCATTTTTTTCTCAGATCCAGCTTGTTGTGGAACATCAGCTTCTGATGAAACTACACTTTGCATAACCTAGTAGCCTATTTTGCACACCAGTCGATGGAAACAGCCTAATTCGCTTTTTACTTTTCTTCTTTTTTTTCAAGTTCACTTAAAATTCCCTTGACAATTACATGGAAGCACAGCTACTGTCTAGTGTGTTTTTGCCCTGCATGCAGTGACCTGTCCATCATATTCTGCCTGCCTGATCCTTCACCTGACTCCACTTTGATGATTCTTTGCCTTGTCCCTTAAGGATTTGTCTGGCTGATCTGCCTGCCTGGGGCCTTGTCTGTTTCTGGAGCCAATTAAATACTTTAGACATTTACCATACATATCTATCTCTGTATCATGCTTTTAGGTTCAGGCCTACTTGTGTTTTTTGGGTCAAAATGTGTGAAATATGATCAGATTTTGTAGTTTTAGGAAAATGAGCGGAAGTTCAGTCAGGAAGACTAACTCTCTTCATGCTTGCTCTATGACTTACTGTCCCCCTTCGGTCTGTGTCGGTTCCCACTTCTAAATCAATCTGCTGACTGAGGGAATTCACTCAGTTAAACCAATCAGATTTTGCCATGACCTCTATGAGCCAATCATCTTTTTGCTGTCAGGAAACTGTTCCTTTCTCTGCTGCTGTGAGCTGTCAGATCAATGCAACCCTCCACCACTCTGTTCACCTCAGGTCTTCATCACAACCAGTTAGTCCTTCCAGTGAGCTCATCAGAAGTCACACTCCATCCAGATCTGATTTCTCTTCCTTCTTCACCACCACCAGCAGTATCTAGACTCCTGTATATTCCTGTACAGCTCATGGCATAATGTCTCTAAAACATGATGTTGTGAGGGGGCCTAATCGCCAAACACTCTTCACTTTCTTCAACCTATGTTCATCTAAATAAATCATTTGTTCTTTATATTCTTTATTTATATTATTCTTTAAGCATATCTGCAATTAAATCTCTCCTGAATGAAATGCTAGCTGCAACATTCAAAACCATTTAAAGACTAGATACAGATCACATGTTAATACCAGGTGTAAATGCGGCCATAAGAGTTCCTGCAAAAGCCATTCGTAACCATGTCTCTTCTCAGAAAAACTGAGAAGAGACATTCAAAACAAAAATAAAAGCTCAACAATAAAAGCTGCATTTGAATTAAGCAATGATTCCAACAAAATACAAATCTTCATCTGACTGACACATACAACAGAAAGCCAGTGAACATGAATATGAATCTGTATTACAACATGTCAAAGTATAAACAAATGTACGTTAGCAAAAATTACAAAACGAAAACATTACGGTCACAGGTACTTGAGGAGGTTCCATGGGTTACCCCAAAAATGGAAACCATTTTTTTTACTTTATTCCATTCATAAGTAAAACAACGACACTGTGTTTACAAATTTTGGCCATGTGTTTCATACACTATCATGTTATGTAATAAAACTATCTAAAAAGATAAAGTATTATCAAATGCGGTCCATAGTCTAATTTCTGTCAGTTAAGGGGTCCTTGATGTGAACAAGTTTGAGAACCATCGATTTAGAAAGATAATATAAGAGTTAAGAAGTCATAATCCTGGACTCAAAAGCAGACAAGGACAGGGCTGAGTAGAGAAGCATTGGAGCTGTGGCCACCAGGAAGCGACAAGCAGGGGAATAAGTCTCCAGACTGGTAGTGAGCTGTGCAAGTGCGAGAGCTGGGTCTTCCAGGCTGAATTAAACAGCAGAGATAGCAAGGTTTACTTCGGTGTCAGAGCAATACAAGGATAATCTTCCAAATAAAATAACTACTCCTAGCATACTACTCAGGTTAACTGACGATCTGAAGGACAGGGGTTGATATACAGCAGGAACTGTTCAGTGGAATGAGGCTCAGGTGCGTAGCTGGAGCTTGGCAGCAGGAGCCAGAGAGTGTAGCCACGCCCAGACAAACACAGAGAGACAGACCGAGTAAGGGACAGGAAACAAGGGGAATGATGGAAAACAGGTAAAGAGGTAAACACAAGGGATAAGTGGGTGACACTGCTGGCTCATGACAATAAGTATAGATAGTAACACCAGTCTTTATGAAATACGAGGTTTCCAATGGATCCAGGTGTGAAAGCATCTGGAAACAAGGGGGAGTTTCCACTTTGGCTTCATTTGGACATATGTGAACACAACAGTCACAATCTGATCCTGAACCAGAACAAATCACTGTGCTGCGTTGCAACTGATGCCAGTCAAAAGATCTCCTGTCAACATGGAGCTTCAGCAGCGTATATGTTGCTCCACTTTTGGCAAGTCTCTCAAACCTTATGTATTGTCTGAATTTTATTGCCTTTACCTTCACTGTCTTACTGGCATCAGCTGTTTCAATCATGCTTCACAATCACTGACTCACTCACAGCTGGCTGGTAACATCCAATCACATCCATGCAGTGCAGCTATCACAACCTAAACTCACTGCTTACACCGATTTTTCCTTAAAAATGGGAAATCACTGGGAAATCTCATACTTCTAGATTCAAATTTGTGGAGTCAAGTATATTTAATTTCCTATCAAAACAAGTAACAAGTTTGCACTTCAATTCCAAAGCATTGGATTTTCAGAGAAATATAAATTTAAAAACAAAGATCATTTACAATATGTTGAAACTGCCTGCAGAACATGCATGAAATTGCTCTGTGAACATGTTTACCCAGGACTTAACTGCAGCATATGTTACCTTTACATGTCTAATAAGACAAGCTTCCTGTGCACAGATGGGACCCTTTAAGGTGGATGGCACTACAAGCCATTGCTCACTAATTAGATTTCAAGCTATTGCACATTTGCAAAGCCTCTGTGCATAAACCCTAAAGAACACAACTGTAACTGGAGGTGTGACGTGAACCTTGGAGGCACTGTGTCATTTTTTGATAAATAAGTTGAGCATTTTGAAGCATGCAAACACTTAAGAATTGTCTTGGAAGCTCGGCTCTCACCCCACTGAGCTCAGCATGTAGTATTTCTCTACTTCAACCTTCCCAAACACATGCTGGGGAAAGCTGGAGGAAGACACTCAGACATACGTGAATCCTTTGTCTGTTTAGCATCTGTTGCCGTGTTTTGTGACTAGCTGGCCGACACCCTCATATTTGCCTTTTTATTGCAGATAAACAGCATGCCAACTTGCTGGAATCGCCTTCTCTGCAACACATCACCCTCGCTGCTTTTCATGTATTACAGTCATGCTGAGGCAGGCTGGATTGTCCTTATGATGTCCCTACACAAACAA
>JAPMOB010206846.1:0-13470 GCA_029875015.1 Lepomis gibbosus | reverse complement strand
CTTCATGACAGCATTTTTAAAAGTATATTATACTCAGACAAGCAGTCATGTCTAGGTGTGCTCTATGAATGTGATGAAAGCATATCTTCCATTTGATTCTAGAGAGGTTTGGTTGTCATATTATGACAGGCAAAACATTTAAAATGTACTCTGGAACCAAACACCTGTTGTGTTGGGCGACAGCAAAGCTAGGCACAGACTTGTGGCCTTCCCCAGACTGAGCATTAATGGGAGCAGCAGAAATAAACACCGAAGACAAAAAGACAAATTGTCATAAGTGACTTTAGCTACAAAAGCTGTCAGCTATCAAACGTCTATTACAGGCTGCTTTCACAGAAGGCAGCAGATGTTACTACTGAGTTCCTTCATCAGAAAGGTTGTAATTTGTTTGCAGATCACAAATTTGACTATAGTGCAATGTCACACTTCAAAATGAATGCTTTCGCTTCAAAGAAAGCTTTTGAATGCTTCCTGTTTAATTCTGGTTTACTCCTCTGTTGTGTCAAGGAGAGGATGGGCCCACCAGCTGTATGCAGGACAAACGCCAATCTCCATACTGCTGCTGTCTTTGGAGAGAAAGGAGATGAAACAGAGCAGACTAATTGAGACAAAAGTCCACCCCCTGCCTGTGCGAGCTGCCATTCTCTTGGCTGAAGACACTTACTGTAGGTAATTACAGTGCTGGAGAGCACCAGTCTCTCCAGCTAATGTGCAATCACAGGTTGGAACCTGACATTAAAGAGAATCTTACCATATTTGGTTCACATAAGCATCCTTGTAAATATAACTGCTAAGATCACTGTGTCTCTGCTGCCTCCCTGCAATCACTCATTTGTGCCCCTGCTG
Organism: Lepomis gibbosus; assembly: GCA_029875015.1. NCBI lineage: Eukaryota > Metazoa > Chordata > Actinopteri > Centrarchiformes > Centrarchidae > Lepomis > Lepomis gibbosus. The sequence goes on along the minus strand of JAPMOB010206846.1, from coordinate 12,624 downwards.
TTTTGTAATAGTACTGTACAGGACAAAAAACGTCAAACCACTTTCCTACCACGCAATTAATACACAGACACAGAAACCACACATTGCTTTTTAAAAACTGAAACATCCAGTATGTGGAACATAGTTGTGTACCAGCATGAAGGTTAGTGTATACAGAAATGGATCAACACAATTTACGACTCTATACTGTCCACGGCCCCAAGGTTAACATATAGCAAAATCTGGCTGGGACAATAAGTGACCTTGTTGTGAAACTAATTTCGTCATTTTTACACCATTTCTTTTTTTTAAGTCTTCCTTTGTTGCCTTTCACCCAAACCCCCCTTCTTCTTCATAATGAAACATACATGATTGGATGTTTATTTAGCAAGCACACACCAAATACTCAGAGCTGTGATCAAAGCAGCAGCAGCCTTACAGACATAAAAATGTTTACGAGGTGATGTACGCAGCGAGGCCCCGCACAGTGGGGGGATATGGATCCCTTGAGCTCCCCAAACAGTAACTGATACTTTGTAGAGCATATTATTCCGGGATTTTAATTCATGTCCTTTGTAAGGCAAGCTCACTAACAGTACAGTCTATTTCAATACCAATCTACAACATCAGACAACAAAGCCCATGCGATGCATTGGCCCAATATTCCCCACATACTGCAATCTTTCCAAAAGAAACAGTTGTAAAACAATGATAACATTTGTCTAAGCATCACAAATACTGAAATGACTCTTTAAGAATTTGATGTATGTATGTCCAGTACAATTTTAAATTTGAGTAGAGCAGTATCAGTCAAATTAAAAAATGCCATGCCATCCATCCATGTGCGGGGAAGCCATCAGGAAGTCAGGGGACATCTCTAACACTAGTGTGCATGCTCTGTGGGCCCAAGAATTGAGCCTTGAGGTACACCATATTAAACGGAAGCAAAGCAAACATGATGGTCACCTGCAAATGTGAAGAATTTCTATTTGGGAAGTGGGATGAGGAACATTTCCAGTGAGTTGTACTCATTACCAACCCTTTGCTTGACTGTCACTATGAAAATTTAATGGTCAGCAGTTAAAAGCAGTCAAGAGCAGAAAGGGCCAACAACCTGCAATATAGAGTTACTACTACTTTAACTACTCTCTTCAAAATTTTAGGCTGAAATGAAACCTAGAAGGTCTGTAGTTATTGTGAAGACTGAATGTTACGTTGAATTTTTGTTTACTTGTCAACAAAGTTCATGTTATCAAATTTTTAATGATTCCCCTACTCAGAAATATGTTAATGTATCCTAAATGCCTGACATTGACTTTACTGACTTGTATCTTTTCTTCTGTTCACTCACTTTGTATTTTGTTAAGTCATAAATCTATTAACCCTATTTATTAAGCATTCTTACTTTATGCAAACATAAAACATCTCTAGTATGCACCGTATATAGAGATATATTTGCAGTAATGATTTACTTAATCACTCCTGAAACTAAAACTTGTTTTCAGGTTGGAGATTGGAGGGGAGATTTATAACCATTGAAATGTTCACGTCATTGAGCTGTACAGGAACATTTCAAAGTTTGAAAAACATAAAAATAAAAATCACTAATTGGAAAGGGGCATAAAAAAGACTTCTAAAAACAACTGCAAGTTCTTCAGCCTACAGCCGAAAACAATGTTGAATATGTCAGGAACAAAGGTAAAACCAGCTGGCTTTGTTCATAGTTCACAGATTTAAGTCAGAAATAAAACTTTAATTTCTGTTAACTATAACACTCTGAATGAACTCAGTACGCCACCACACGAACAGCTGGGTGATTGTGAATGTAAATTAGGTTGTTGACAGTTCTTTTCTACAAGTTTTGTGCATACAATTGGGAAAATGGATTGAAATTAATGAATTGCCTCAATGAGCAGCTGAACTTTGGCTGCATTAAAAGTAACACTGACAAATGGGAATTCATGATGTCTGGCTGAGCTTTTGTAAGAATATCTTTTGTAAGATATAAGACAAGGGCAGCCTACAGTTCAAAAACATTCTGTGCAGTAATACAATAGGTATACCAATGAGGGATTGTTTGTCTCTCTAGAGCTTTACTTCTGAGTACTGAGCTACTGATTACCATGGAAAACAGTAATGGGCAATGGTGAAAAAATAACAACGGAGTGGTAGCAGAAGGCCACCTACATGCAGATACTGTAAAGTTCGACTTTGACCCTAGAGTAGAGGCACTGTGTTGATTGCTGGCATGAAGAGCAGCCGTTTCAGCAGGCAGGCTGCTGCAAATGCCTGCAGCCGCCTTGATCCTGCAAGGTTTTAATGCCATGTGACATGTTGATGTTTTGCAGCGCGGCAAAAGTCTGATACAATTTCTAACCAGCATGCCTTATGTTAAGTCCAGCATGCATCAAGTTAAGTTAGCGCTGCACAGATGTTTTATACATTCACATGTTTTATACATTCAGATAGTCTCTGTGATGTCACCCGTGGGTTTCTAAAGAGCGATTGTGAAGCAAGTGACAGTGCCTGATGCTGGCCAGGCAAAAATGTGGAGCTGAGGCAGACTGAATAAAGCCTGGTTACTACCTAATGACAGCACCCACCCGTCACTCAAAATGGCTATGTCCTCTAAAAAATTCTCACTTCCACAGTTGTCAAGAACAGGGAAATCAGATAATGAAAACCAAAACACTATTTTTTATACCAGGCTGTAAACATGTTTATTTCTGCTGTAAAGAATTGACTTGCTTTTGGAGCCAGCCTCGAGTGGCCATTCAAGGAATTGCACTTGCCGTTGCCTTAATTTTTCAGCCCTGGAGGCTGCTACTTCCTCATCTGGGTTAAGCTCCAGCCATTCTGAGTACAGATAAAGGATCAGAAGATGGGTACACTGTGGTCATAAAGGGATGGACATGGTCAGCAAAAATACTCAGGTAGGCTGTCACATTTAAGCAATGATCAGTTTGTACTAAGGTGCCCAAAGTGTGTCCAGAAAATNCAACAATACACCACCAGCAGTCTGAAACATTGATACAAGGCAGGATGGATTCATGCTTTCATGCTTTTAACACCAAATTCTGACCCTAACATCTGAATGTTGCAGCTGAAATTGAGAGTCATCAGACCAGGCAACGTTTTTCCAATCTTCTACTGTCCAATTTTGGTGAGCCTTTGCGAATTGTAGCCTCAGTTTCCTGTTCTTTGCTGACAGGAGTGGCACCTGGTGTGGTCTCCTGCTGCTTTAGCCCATCTGCTTCAAGGTTCGATGTGTTGTGCATCAGAGATGGTATTCTGCAAAACTTGGTTGTCCCGAGTGGTTATTTGAGTTACTGTTGGCTTTCTGTCATCTCAACCCAGTCTGCCCATTCTCCTCTCACATCAACAAGGCATTTTCGTCCACACAACTGCTGCTCATTTTATGGACCATTCTCTGCACACAATTTTCCCCAAATGTTTTATATTTTCCATAAACTTCCTCAAGTTGACTCATTTGTTTAAATTTTTTTACAGCAATTCTACAAATATGGTAATTCTACACTTCCTTTGCGTACTACATTGTCAGAGAAACAGCAAACTCAGAAATCAAGCTAATTCTGCATGCACTCTGAGATCTTTGACTACACTTAATTTAGTTACCTTTCCAATGTGAACATACAAAAACTAGTTTTAGAATTAGGGTGGTACATGGAATTGGGACACACTTTAGGTCCTGCACACATGCGAAACACTACTGGGGCTCTAACAGTGAAGGAGAGCAGAGAGTTGTTTAAATAGGCCAAACAGCAGGTGCATCAAATCATCAATAATAAGCCTCAATTACTAGAAATACCAACCCTGCTGGGATGGAAGGACCCGGAGCCTCTACCATGACACAACCTGTCACATTTCATCCCTCCAATGGCATGTTTTGTCAAGGTTTTTCTTTCTTTTTATTACATACTAAGCACTTGTGTTTTGAAATGTGCCACATGTTTAGGTGACCCAAGAAGCATTTACTGTGTGTAAGGGTCAATAGTAAAAAGACAGGAAAAATGTGTGTTCTGTGTAGTATGAATGCAAAAATTGTGAGCAATACGTGTGTGTATACCTACACACACACAGTTTTAGCTGGGATATTTTCAGGCTGCAAGCGGGGAAAGCTTTCAAATTAGAGGCGGTCCATCCCAGCTGTTACGACTAAGAAAATAAAATGGCCACAAGCTATAGTCATGGCACATTGTATCAGCGTCTTGGATGATCATTTCGCTTAACATGAGTAATTATCATGTTCAACATGACTAATTTAATTGAACATAAATTAGCGTGGTCCTCCTCAGGCATAAAACTCTATGTTCATCTATGATCGCTTACATTTCAAGTCCCCAGTGTTTATAAGAAATAAGATGGATAAGTAGATGAATAGTTCTTCTCTCAAATTTAGTTTAATCTTTTTCACCACAGACATTTTGAGCTGTCATTTGAGTTAAAGCACAGGTGGAACTAATAATATTACCAATCACTCAGCCTTGGAATTTCTATTACTACCTCATCATCACTGGCACTAACCTTATAGGCAAATTCTTAAAAAAAACGATAATACAATTGAGTTCTGGGTAACACGTGCCATGTCTTTGACCTTTGTTAAATAGATGCAGTAACTTTTAAGTTGGGTGCCATTATTTTTTGTAAATCAACCACCAAAAATGAACTAGATTGGTCAGAAACCATGAAAAGAAGTATTAATATTATGACCTGAGAAACATTGGCCACACAGATTTGGTCAATATTGACCTTTCTGATTCAGAAAGGTTGAATTTCAGCCAAACCTTAGAGGCAACAACTCCTTCCTGAAAGCTAACCTCTCTTGGACCATGGCCATGGCTGAAATCACTGTCTATGTACTATATAGTGCACTGTTTTTCTTGTACACCATTTTATTTGAGTATCTGGTCTGGGTATTGCGCTATGGCTGACCGGAAGACCGCAAAGCTTAAAAGCAAGAACCACAAGGCTAAAATGCAGCAAAATGTCAAATGTGAAAAGGTCTATTTGTAGACCTTCATGTGAGTAACCAAAGGGCTTGGGTTTAAAACAATCTCCTACCTAAACAAAAGAAAATATCTACATATTTAGGCTTTACACTTCTATTTATGACAGTGCTAAAAACACTTTCTGCCGCAGTCCATGGTATCTTTAACATGCTGCATTTAGCTGTGGTGGGACCAATATCAAGATCAAGAAGAATTAACTCAGTCTCTCATTTAAGACAACCTAGCAGCATCTTGCATTTTCACAATACAGTGTTGCTAACAACAATTTATTCTATTGCTTTATCACAACATATCCACTCATAACTCGTCTATGAAGATACATACAGAAAACGGTGAAGATGTGGGTGGAAAGAGGTGAAATGAAAGTCTGCCGCAACGTTATATCAGCTAACTTAGTCCAAATGTCAGCCAGGCTTTTTTTCTGATAAAGAAACAGAGTTATTAAACTGCTTCCTATTGCTGCTGCCATGGTGACAGGAAGGTAAAGAAGAAAAGGTGAATCAGAGCCAAGTGATAACGCCTGGAAATAGATGTTACCGGTGCATCCATGGTTATTAAATTATCTATACCGTGAGCTGATGTAGCTTTTAGAATGTTTCTATTTTTGCTAGAAGAATAAAAAAAACAATGTGAGTTGTCAGTTGTAATTCCTAAGAACACATTAGCCACTTTTTAAGCTTTGTACTTAGCAACGTGTTGTGTCCAAAGCCACGTCAGCCCTGCATGTTGCATCTTGCATCTCCAAAATGTCAATTCCTAAAAAGCAGCCTGTTGTTTTAAATGTTGACCAAATAACTTTTCTGAGTTTACACAATGAGATTTCAGAGGATTTCACAATATCCAAGAATGACAACATTTCTAAACCCACAGTGGACCATTCAATCCTTTCAGTAGAAACAAGAAAATGTAATAGGAAAATCACCACTGTTTCTTAAACTGAAGTTTATTTCTTGCAGTTTTGGTTCAGTTATTAAGGAGGTTGAATTTTTTTTTTAAATCGCCCCTATTCATTTTCAGTGATTACATAACGATATTCATCATTGACAGACATGTATTTCAAACTTTTATAATAAACTGGAATGATGCAATATTAGCAAATGCTCCTCTACACTGCACTAACTGATGCAAATATTACACTATGCAAGGAATAAGTTGCTATTTTATGCTCATATATTCACAAGACATAATTCAGAAATCAAAAGGCTATCAGGTATGACAGCTTTAAAACTTTTACCTAAAGGTGTCATTCTTAGTGGCCTTCACTATATTCTTATCATTTGCATAAGAATGAAACTCACTTTTATAAATTCTTTCAGCATTTAAGTCTTTAAAATGTTCTGTAGGACGGAGATTGCGTCAAGATTACCTCTAAAACAATGACAGTTTAATTAACTTTGCTACCCACAAGAAACCGGCAAGTTAAACAGTGATGATACAATCACACATGAATTTGCTGTAGTGGGTGGATTGTTATGTGAAATATTTGGGGAAAAAATGCCTGACACTCTAATCACTACGCTGCTTTCAGTTGAGTAATTGTGTTTGTTAAGAGCAGCTGAACAACAAAGGCATTATTTCAACATGTATGCTCTCTCCTCTTCACTCAAACGCCTTCCTACACTGTTGTTGACTATTGTTGTTGCTGTTAATATTAACATCCACACACAATCGTGCTTGTCACTTCCAAAAAATAAAAAAGGAAATCTGTCCCCCTGTACAATTTTGACAGGGATTAAGTATAAACAGTGCCCTCATTCTTTCCTCTTCACAAAGTTATCCCTCCTGACAATTTGTTTTTGCTTGGACCAACAACATAAAGCAGTAAACTTGTTAACATGAGGAGGAATGCAGGGATTTGATGTAGGCTACAACACAGAACAAAAGGCTTCAGTGAAATAAGTGTGGTAAAGCCTGAGGAAAAATACATATATTTTTATATATCTTTAATGATCGTTGAAAGAATGTGTTTGTGTGTGTCCCAGCTGGATAAGGCACAATGTTAGGTGTGATGTGTGGAGTTTGAATCTAGCCTGGGACCACTGTCACATGCTGTCTGCATCTTCTACCCCTTCTGTGCTTGCTGTTAAAGGGTCACCCAAATTAAAGAAAACATATTTTTTTTACCTACCTTTAGTGGTATCCAGCCATATAGATAGATGGTTTAATTAGTCCAGGTTTTAAGATATATCTCTGAAATGCCTGCCTTCATCACTACAAAGAGGAGATGAACAGAATTTTATTTTTGGTGCTTTCAGCACTGAAAAAATAAAATACAGCAAAAACCTTACAGAAAGAACAGTTTGCCAAACTGTATTGCTTATTTTGTAGTCATTTAATAAATGACAATAAAAATATCAAAGACTTAATATACCATAATATCTTTTAAAAGTGACTCATACATTAGCAGCAGACGGGGAGCAAATAGTCAAGGCTAACTGGCTGAACTGTTACTATTACTTGGAGTTCTCATTCATATATTAATTCATAAAACACAATGATGCTGCGTTGATTGGTACCTAATTTAAAGAACCCTTTTTAATGTTGTTTATTCAGCTTAACTGCATAGTACTGCATAATGAAGGAGAAAGAAGGAGACCATGATGAAATCTATCCTTTCACTCTACAGTAATTGGGGCACCTGTGGCTTATAGCTAGAGCGGTCGATCCGAAGATCGGCGGTTCGATCCCAGGCCCCTCCAGTCTGCATGACGAACTGTCCTTGGGCAAGTTAATGAGCCTGAAATTGCTTCTGATAGCTGGTCCCCGGGTGTGTGAGTGTGTATGTGTATGATTAGTTTCTTTCTGATGAGCACTTGGCATGTTGTATGGCAGCCTCTGTCATCAGTGTGTGAATGGGGTGAATGCGACATGTAGTGTTAAGAGCTCTGAGTGGTTGGAAGACTAGCCGCTATACAAGTTCAGGCCGTTAATGACTGAGTGTTCAGAGATGGAATACTTATTTTCCCTCTCAGCCAGTATATTGTACTCATCAGTTTTCAGTGTTCTCAAATGCCTATAGACAGTTGTGTCCTTCAGCCGGCTATAATACATTTTTGGAATGTACCACAGTAAAAGGTTAAAAGCCTGCGTTTTATTCTCGAGTTATGAAACAGAGTTTAATTCAATGAGTGAGTAAATGCAGAATGTTTTATTTGTGTCATATGGATGCACTGCAATACAGCCCACTGATTTGAAGCATTGATTAACAAACAAGACAAGTTCATTGAACACACCTCTCCGGCTACCTTGGTCCAGAAGTGACTTTCAAGGTACAACGTGTAAGTACTGAGACCACTGTTGAATTTCTATTCCAAAAAAATAGGGGACAGCATATTACATGTCAGGACTGCTGTTAGCTCAGTTAGCTGTGCAGCTAACTTAGCAGCCCTTTTAGCTTACTGGGTCTGGAATGGGCACCAGAACTGGAACCTGGTGAGGCAACAGAACCGGCCTCAGTGGCCTCCAGGTAAACACAGCCAGACCAAAGGAGACCAGCTCGACGACAGGGATTACTGTACAGAGGTGATTTACAGCGGCTCTGATCAGGACTGTGACTCCATGGACAACAAAGACATGGCAGGTTCAGGTGGGCAAGAATATTATCACATCTAACTCTGTGAATTAAAGGTTTATTTAAACTAAACCAGATTTGGAGATTGTTGGAAGAGTGGAAAGGCTAACCAAGAAGATTCTGGTGAATTTTATTATATTTCTGTTGAGTTTGAATGAAGTTTGTTTTATGAACTACGGGGGGAGGCCTGAGCTATATTATCTGACTAACGCCTCTAGAGGTACAAAGTAGTATTACAACACAGGACCGTAAAGTGACCAGATTACTGAAATGAAAACCGAGGACATTTTTGGTTTGGTGGTACGTAATTAAAAATATGTTATTATATATAAAATAAATATATAATAAAATTTATAATCGGCCAAATGTAATTCTTCTGAATGAACTCTTGCAGAGGCTGCAATCACTTTCTGGCAAGTAGAATACTGCATTTTATGTGTTGTTTTGGCCATTTAAAGGTACTTCAACAGATAAAAAGGACTGGATTGGTTGGTACACAGCAAATTAAATAATGTGGAGTCATAAGGATAATTGCAAAAGAGATCATGCCGTTATGTTATATATAACTCAACAGTAAGTCATGTTAATTATAGGCTACATTCTATTTTCCAAATAAAAACAAGGATATTACGACATATACGCCGACCAAACACATATTCTGTCGGCAACAACAGGCTTCTAATATTGCCTATAAGCACGTAAATGTCATGCCTGGTTACGCTATAAACTGAAATCCCTAATTTGGCCACAATTGTGATTATTCCCTTAAAAGAAACGTTAAAGTATCACAAAGACATACCTTTGCTATTACTACGGACATGAAGTGCTGTTTATTTGCATGTTATATCTGTTTGTCCCAGATAAAGGCAGCTGTAGTCATAAGGAGAATGGGTGATACACCCTTACCATGCTGTGCGTGCTCCTGCGGACAATCAGTTTTCAGCATGACACCTGTATGCTCTGCTGTCAAGTCTTTCTGGCCATGTGAAATCTGATTTCAGGTCTAACACTGTAGTCTATGATTAACACATAGGTAAAAACTGGGACATTTACGGGGACAGCTCCAGATGGGGACAGGCCACCAAAAGTGGGGACTGTCTCACAGAAACTAACAATATACAGACATCTTTGACATGACATCAGAGAAGTTTCTTCTTTACATTCTGTATTTTTAATGCTTTAAACTAAAATACTGGTCAAATCTTACACAGTGCACCTTTTAAATGCATTTTGTGTCCTGAGAAGAAAAAAAGAAAGAAAACTAAAAGGCTTTTGTCTGCACAGCAGTTTCTCTTATGACTGGCAATTAGATATCTTCAAAAGCTCTTTTCATCTTAAACAATAACATGACCTTGAAGAAACTCACATAAAAAAAAAAAATTAAGCTGAAAGGTTTGTCAAGCTGCAACGGCGGTTGTGGAAAATAGCAAAAGGTCACCTGTTCTTGTAGTTGTTATGCCCTCTGATTCATTCAGCCGTGTTAACAGGCTGTGTTTTCCTCTTCAGAGATCAAAGGTGTGCGACTCCTGTCTCTGCAAGGACAGTGTAAGAACACAGCATCCAACAGACTAATCCAATTAAGTGTGTTTGTTCAGGTCGTGATGCGCCCAAGCCCGAGCTGCAAAGAAAGTTGTGCTGTCTCTGCAGCACCCGGAGGAGCGGGAGCCTGATTAGACTCATGTGTCCTAGGACCACGCACGTCCAGCCAAAAATTCAGCTTATAAGCATATTTATATTGACTGCACAAGGCGACCAGCAGCTCAATTATTCAGCATGCGGAAGAGATGTAATGAATTTCTCCTGTTATTAATGACCCACGCCTAAGCTTATTTATGAACGGATACTCATGTGTATTAGGCAGAAGATGAAGGAGCATGAGACTGAAGATGTTCGCCTTTATAGTGATTCAGGCTTAATTAAAAAGTTTTTTGTGAAGTACAAACAAATAGATTGCCTCTTTACACTTTCTCCTATGTACATAAAAGCTATTTTGATTTCAATTGTAAAGCTAGATTACTTAATTTCAATAAGTCATGAACTATATTACTTTCCTTGGAGTTTTCTCTAGCTTACTTTAGATCAGTCTATATCAAATGTCAGCTTCTACATTAGGTTGCATGCAGACGCAACTAACTTTTGGGAGGGAAAAAACATGAAGTTAATGTGGAGCAGTGACCTCCCTTTTGAGAAACAAGGGCTAAAAGGATTGTAACATGCCATATGCAAAAGCGATTCACCCTCTTCTTTAAAGATGCAACCTTGAAACCAGAGTGTCCTTGTTTTAAGACAGGGGGATGTTGAAAGGTAGCATGTTCAAAACTGCATTAATGAGTAGAGTGGTGTGATGAAAGCAAAGTTTACCTCAAGGCCCAAATCCCTGCGTGACTGAAAATATTTCATCTCAAAAAACATGTCTTGTTGCATTTAAGTAACTCGGAACCCACATTAGTAGCTGCTTATAATTCCTGATGGCAAAATAAACCTTTTCTCCTTTTTAATTTGAGGTGAAAGCATTCTAATGAAGTTGAAATGATGGTTCTCACAGGACTTGCAGAGCTGGTTAGGATTCACTTCGTCTCTATTAGGTGGTCCCTAAACATCCCAGTGGAAATGTTAATTCCACTTTAGATATTGCAGCAACAAATCCACACACACAGGCTGCTCTCGAGAAACGATCTGCTGATTCAGAAGATATGGTGCTGTATGTTGAGGGCAGTGCCTAAGTACTTATTGAGCTTTGGTCTAAACTGGATACATTGCTGTATCTGGAGGATAGGCGAGTAATCGACCTGCTTGTTAAACATGAGAGGAAATGCACACTGCAGCATGCTTCTATGTACCAGCTTCATAGTACTGATGTTGGATCTCACCAATAGGGTGCTATTTATTAAGCCAAAACCCTGCCTAGTGTCTGCAACGAGGGTACGACAGATCTGTTTGTTTTCAAGGGTTTCCCATAGTTTTTGTAATATCTTTGCAGAACCTGGCCAAAGGAGTTAATGTTAAGAAAAGTTTAAAAGGGGAAACCCTACTGATTTCACACATGAACATCAGTTTACTTGTCACAATGACTGCTGCTCAGTTGTACAATACCTTCTGGCTCTGGCTCTGGCACTTACTGGTTTTCTCTGTGTGGGGTGGTAGACTGCAGTTTTTTTCACGGAAAACCTGAGTAACTATATCCTGATTTCACACCTGAATCACCACTCATGTTTTTTACTTATTCAGTGATTAAAGAATGATGTGAAATTATCAGGTTAACATTAAAAACTTAGGGTGTGGAGTACAAAAGAGTGTTTACAATACAGGGACATTCTAATGAAAGACACATCACTCAAAATACTATTTTATGGAGATGTTAATTTAACTGTAAGATTATTTTGGAAGAGACAGTTTATGGTATTAAACTATAATGCATAATAGTGAGAGTTGTTTCTGTTATTTAGCCTACAGCTCATTTATATAAATGGGATGGACTAAATAATAGAAATAATATAACACATACTTATAGATGCAGGAAATGTAGGATCATGTGCCTTTGGAGCTTAATTCATAATTCTACTATCTCGATTATGACAATAATTTTTTTATATCTGTCTCTTCCGCCCTCAGTTTTATGGAAATGGAATACTTTTATTGCAGTAGGCTTATAATCTACATACATTAGATAAGATGCCTTTAATAATCCTCAGAGGAGAAACTAGAGTGACACAAGTCATGCTGCCACTACAGTAGTAAGACTACATTAGTGTAGCTCAGGAGCCAGCCAGTAGCAAGTAAAAAAAAGCAATACCAAAATAGATGTAATAACTCAGGAAAACACCATTTTCCAGAAGACCTAAATCATTCGGTGAAGCATCCATAACTGGTCATGCTTCACACATTTTTGACTACTAAAAACCCCAAATAAAGGTTGACCTTGAAAGTAAATTATGTTTTGAACTCTCCTTGTGGTTCTTTCCTCCAAAATCTTTCCAATGAATTGGTGGTTTCCAATTGTAAAACCACCTTTTTAAATAAAAATTTGTGCTTCTATTATTGACA
>JAPMOB010206843.1:0-18635 GCA_029875015.1 Lepomis gibbosus | reverse complement strand
TGAACTCTTGTCTCATACTCATCTTTTGATCTTAAACCCAAATGTCTTCAGTGAACAACAAAAACAAAGGAATTTGCCTTCCAATACTTTTTGGGGGGGACTGTATTAGAGTGATTATACTTTGCTTAATTGAAACATAAACTATAGTGACATTTTGTTTTGTATGAGAAATTATCTCATTTCATATTATTTGAATGTTTTGATTCTAGCGAGCGGACTCACCTCAGCACCAGGCTTCATGGAGATGACTAATGAATGAGCTTGCCTGGGCTATGGACTAACCACCTGTAAAACCTAACAAGCTTCAATGTAAAATTTTTTGGATCAGATAATTGCATGAATTTGATACATTTGAACTGGAAACTCATTTTCCTCTTAAGGAGACTAATGAATGTATCCTTGACATAAGGTACAAATAAAAATTTGCAATTTTATTGTGGTCTCGTCATGTACATTTCATTTTTACTTCAGTTTGGACAGATCATTGAACCAACTGAACAATCTAGGCCTTGCGTGGCATGATACCCTGCGCTATTACTTTGTAAAAGTAGACACTGTCAGGGTCAGAAGATTGCACTAGTGCACTGACAGTCTTGTCACTTACTCTAGTAAGTGGGGGTCTCACAACTCTTCCCTCTATGCTTACTGGCAAGCAATCTCAGGATGCTACATTTGATTTATTTGATTATAAGACATTCAGCAGTCAGATGACAGACCTACAAACTATTTTTTCATTCTGTTAGTTGTTTACAGGGCTGCCTTTCCAAGTCTGTGATCTGTTATGGAGAAAACTAAACTCAATGAATAATTAGTAACATGCTATGATAGTAAAAGCGTGACTACGGAGGTAAAATAGAGGTAATTAGACTCCTCTTATCTAAAGTGCTGTCTGTGTGTTTCATTGGTGTTTTTCTTACGGAGTATAGTTGTTGGCACTGTTGTTGGTACTGTTGGCAAATGGTGAGGGTTTTATTAGTAGTATTATAAATAAAGATGTTTTATCTAACTTTGCTTTTTGCTCAATAAGTCACACAATATTTTAGAGAAACTATATGACTCTAACCATGGTATGAAAGCTACCAGGACTTTGTGAGTAGCATGTCAGACCCAGGGCATCAATTTTGCCTATATTAAACAACATATGACGTAACATATATATACATATACAAGCACATAACTTGGCATTATTTCTAAACTGCTGCGACTTGAGGCATGAGGAAAGTCTAATTGCCACAAGACCAATAGCCCACATCCGTGATCGGATCAATTTCAGTCCGCCTTACAGGCCCTCGTGACAAGCCTTTTAGGTCTTTCCACATTGAAGAGACTGGCTTCATTGCAACCATGAGGCTTTTGCTGCTGGCCTCTGCTCTCGCCGCAGGACTGTCTGAATCTCCAGCTGCCAGCCAAGAACCTGTTCCTTACCATGCTTTCTGCAAACCCTCTGGTAAGACTCACTAATCTGCCTTTATTACTGGTTTCAGAGAGAATTTCGGTCACCCAGGAAAGCTAGATCGATACTCCAAAATCATTAGCTAGAAGCAGAATGTTGCTGCATGAATGGGTCCATACTTTGAATATTGCCTCAGGCTGTTTGGGCCGCCTTGTGCTGATGTCTGTACCAAACTGGTTCAACAGTGAATGGCTGCAAAAAATGTTACTATACAGTAGAATTTATTGTTTCATTGCTTTTCTGGTGGCTGACATGTTACAGTACTTAAAATTAATTTTATACTTTTATATTTAAATAGAGATGATGAAACATTTCTTTTTCTGTTTCTCCGTGCATCATAATTCAATATTATTTATAGAGGACCAAATCACAGATGACAGATTTGCTTCATATGGGTTTTATACAAAATGTGATGCCTTGCATCCGTAGACCTCATAATTTTAATGCTTTTATATTTTGTGAAATCAGTTTACCAGTTTATTCTTGATTTACGTGGTAAAATGCATGATGGTCACTCACAAGTCAGGTGACGTTTATCAGCTGCCTGGACATAGTCAATGCAGAACATCACACAATCAGGAGGCTTGGGAGTAGCAGACAGCAGAGGATGTCTACAAATATTGAATTAAAAACATGCTTTAACTGATGAGGATTTGATTATGAATGATTTCTTTATTCCCCTTAAGCCACACTGGGATCAGAGAATCGCCAGCAACCACGGAGCCTGCAGCTTAATAATGGCTAAACAATACATTGTTTTTTCAAACCTGCCTAATGTGAAAATAATAAAAGCCACTATAGGTGAATTGGAAACATGTGCACAAAATCCCACAAAAAGGTAACTAATTGCTACATAGTATCACCTTACCCCCTCCCCAAACACACAACCATCATAAAAACAGCTATAAGTTGCATCACTGATTTTCTGCATTGCTAAAAAGATACATGAGAATTAGGAACATTGGAAAAACAGTATGTTTCTTATTAAATAAACCAGTAGAAATGAAATGGTTAGTCTCTTCTGAAACCATAAAACACTTAACTTCACTGTAACTGTTCTTTCCACTAAATATCTTCCTTCCATCTGTGTATGAGTACATGAATGAAAACATAAATTCAACCAGGACGACTGTCTCATCCACAAATCTTTCTCTCTATCTCTCTCTCTCATTCATATTTCTCTCCCTGCCCCTGACAGCTGACTATGTGCAGTTTACCAAACAGGTTCATCACGATCAGCTTAGTTAAATTGGGAAGTCACTATCACACTTTTAAATCTGTTCTTCCCTCTGCTGACAGCTGCCATTTCAGTTCGGATAGTTGTGGCCCCTCCTCCACCCTATCACCTACTCACTAGATCCAGGCTGGAAGCCTTTACTTCTTCTCATTCAGTTCCCCAACATCTTCTCCTTCCTCACATCACACCCACCTGTGTCTAGACTCCATGGGGGGATTTTTAACCATTTTTTCATTTTTATAATACTTCGTCATCACAATGACATTTCCATTCAATGTACATGTCAATAAATTATTATTGTTCACTTAATCAAGTCTCTCTTGTACTAGGCTTACTGTTAAATTGTTCCACGTATTTCATACACGTAACAATCCCCACAGTCCCGTAATGTGAGATGTCACACAGTTGTACAGGAAAGGAAAGCACCTAAAAGTGACTAAATAAAGTAAAATACCTAAACAGAGTTTCTCAACATTAACCCGATGGAAAAAAATACAAATGGAATTCCTGGAGACTTTTTAGACTTTTCTCTTTCTTTTGATATAAAGTGTTTTATTAAATTAAATTAAATTAAATTAAAGTGGAGGTCTCTCCAGTTTCTCTCCACAAAACCCCATAAACCAAACTTTGATTTTTGTAACGCCTAAACTTCACCCTGAATTGTGTAGCCTAACAGCTAAGATGTCTGATGACATTTGTCTTCATACACTTGGACATTTGATTTTTTTTTTTAGTCTCTCGCACCATTTTCTGCTAATTTCATGAAAGTTCCACCACAAACTTCAAGCTCAGAGACGTTGACAGGTTTGGCAACAAGAATGATATCGTGTCCTTTAGTCGAAGTAGTGTTTCCAGTCTGCATGCTTTATAGATTAATTTAAATTATAGCATTCTGTCTGAGTCACTTCATTGAGTCTCATATGTGCCAAATATTAACTACTACATTTTATTGGAGACAAGTGGCGACAGCTGAGTTGTAAGTTCAGATATGTGATCATTGTTGCCATCACCATCATCTGAAGTTTCTAAATTCAAATTTGTATATTTAGTTCACAATCAACGCAGTGTAATTACATGTCTGACTATTATCAGATCAGCTCCACATGTTCATATTGTTATATTTCATACGTCCCACAAACATGACTTTTATTTAGCAAATCTATTCTCTTATGCACGTGACATGTCAGACATTTCAAACGTGACTTAACATGCATTTTTAGATTTCACGATGGTTTCACATTCATTTGCAGGCAGAAAGTCCAAATCCTAAGCAGAGCCACTCATTGGTGTACTCCATGAAGCCTGGAGCTTTGGTGAGTCCACTTCCTGTACAGACAGGAAACAGAAAGGCAAGGATTAACTCCCAGGTAGGATGGTTCTTAAAATATATATTTCAGGACGGGAATTGGGATTCTGATTCTGATTAGAAACTCCCAACCTTGTCTGTTGACTAAAAAAAGCTTTATAAATTTCAAAATAAAGTCAACAACAATATCACTGATCAGTCTGTGAAATCTACCTACCTTGTATCACATTTTGGAGGTTGCAGAAGTTAGTGCCGTTGTCTAACAGGCTGGACCAGAATATGGACTTGGATGAACCCTGAACAGCAAACAAATAAAAAGTGTTCACGCCTTTTTTTAACTGATTTTTTGTAAAAGAACCATGTTTAATTTCAGCTTTGTTTGTATTACTAGGGAGCCCCCTGGTGACATTAATAGAAAATACATTAATTTGTGGCCTGAATTATTAATTTGAGGCCACAAATGAATATATTTTCTATCAATGTCTCCAGGTAGGCTCTGTAAATTTCCACTAAAAAAAAGTTTTTTTACGTAAGGTCATAAAAATGTATTCGATGCAAATGTATCTGGCTCACCTCTACACGGCAGCCAGTGGCCATAGATGCGGAGATCATGGTGAAGTTAACAGTCTCCATCTGGTTAACTGCAGAACTGTGATTGGCCTGAATAAGGGCTGGAGTCACTGGGCCGAGCTGCATTAGAACCATAAAAAGAGCATTTTGCAATTAATCAGTATAAACTACAGTTACATGACCAAAATAAATTCATGTTTAATTTCTCTTCAAGTGTCTCACCTTGTATGAGCCCATGGCTTTAATCTGAGTCACGATTGCCATGTTAACTGGCTCACATGGCACTCCAAGCAACCTGGGAAAATAAAGTAAAACATTTAAAAATATATTATATATATTATAAAAATATATTACATTTTTTAAAAATGATGTCTTATATCCTCTCCATATTCACTGTTTGAAACATTGGCTAAAGTAACAAATCTAAAACTTGATTACAAATAGATGAAGTCTTACCAGACAATCTTGCAGAAAGCGTGTGTTATTTCACTTGGCTTGCCACTTTCAATGATGCACATCACCGAAAAGAGAGTGCAGACAACAACCAAAGTCCTCACACCCATGGTGAAGTTTGTTTCTTGTTCCAGAGGCAGAGTGCTCACAGGACTGTGTGGATGTTTCTGCTCTATATATAACAGTGAATGAAAAGGAGCAACCTACAAGTTGCAGTGATCTGCAGGGTGCTCCTTGTCATGTGGACCCGTGGAAAAGAGATTTGCATGACACTTCGCATGAAATGCATGCCATGGCCTCCTTCATACCAGCAATGTTCATTTCAACAGGCTGAATTCAGAAGAGGCCACTGGGAATTTGAAAACAAACCTATACTATACCTATATACTATACCTATAACTTATACTTTCAGAAACACACAAAAAACATGTTTTTAATTTTGTCATTCATTTGTTTGATTATTCTCCAATTGAAGTTTATAGTCTAAATATTTCAATCTTTATGATTGTTAGCCATTTTAAATATATTACTACTACTACAATACAAGCAAAATAAAATAATACATTGGAAGTTTGTCTTTTTGAAGACTGCAACAGTTACTTTAATTATGGATTTATGAATTGATTGTTTGGTCCATGAAATGTTACATTTAACCCGGAGCTCAAGATGATGTATTCTAAAGGCTTTTTTTTACTGATATAACAGACCAAAGATATTTTGTTTACAACCATAGAAGAATAATACACCTGCATTAGATATGCTGCAACCAGTTAATTTTGGGAACTGAATTAACAATAAACCAATTTATTCTGGAGTTGGAAAAATCATGTCCAGTTAATCCTTAACCCTTTTCCCACATTTGAAAAAAAAAACATTTCTGCTTTAACATTAGAAATGACCCAAGGCCTGTACGCAAAGTGAGAACCAGATAGAAATCCAGAAATAGTTTTGTGGTGAATAACTTGACTTGGCCTGCATGGTGCAACGCAGACTGCGAGCAGGGATTTATTGCTCAACATCAGTGGCCGATGCTCTTGTGTCTGAATGTGAGCAAATCCCTGCAGCTAGTTGCCATTCCAGAGTGGAGGCTGTCACAGCTGCCCACGGTTTTGGAATAAGATGGTCAAAAATCATGCATAAATTAGATTAATAGATTTGTTTAAATTACTTTGTCTGAATTTCACTTAGAGTCAAAACTGAAGCTTATTTCCCATGAGCTTTAACAAAACAGATTGATTTCCGCTTAAATGTAGCAGATATTTGATGTCTGTTTCTTTTGTGTCTTTGTACATTATAGCTGTTGCTGAATTTCCTTTTTTTGTGGTTGTGTCAGTTAATATGTTGTCTGGAACATATAAGTATAAGGAGGAAGTCAGTAGAGTTTTTGTAAATGCTCCCACACTTTAACTGTACAAATCTGGAATTGAAGTGTAATGTTATGGTACTCACATTGTACTGGCTGTGAATCATATTTTAGTTAAGGGTGAGGTTTGCAATTCATCATGGTTTCATTGTTCTCATAATTCATTATCTCGCTGCCATTTCTGAAATAAACATGCCTATTGATTCACGATGCTTGAGGCTCCTAACCAGCGTGAAAATGAGATAAAACAGAACCCAGTCATCAGCCGCTGTCTTTTATTGTTATTCATGTGACTTATATAGACGGAAGTCCCCCCTCAAGCAGGAGTAGTACTATGTGCGTGTTTATGCTTTTAAGCACAGTTGGGAGCAAATATCAGGTGTTTTACCGGTAGATCTGTGGGCCAAATAAAACTGCAAAACATGTGCCTCCACTCTGTCTGCAGAGGGCACCAGATCACTACACTCGGCCGGACCTTCGAATCTTGGCAGGCCCTCTAGGAGTCAGCATGATATCCACACTCTTCCCATATAAGCTGCAAATATTGTGTACCTTTGTGGAGATGTATATTGCAAGAAGAAGAATGTTAAATGTAATTGCAGAGAGGGACATAGCAGTGTTTAAAGTGAAATGAGTGGTAGGCAGGGTTTACGGCAAATAGGGCATGTTTTCAACACATTTTAAAATCTGACATCTCTTACAACAGGCCTGAAAAACATATATACCAATAAACAATAACAAGGTTCCATAGTATACAGACTATGCATCAAACTTACATACATTCTTATTACTATCAGTGTCTCAGGAGGCCAATTGGGAGAGGGGGTTTTAGTCATCCCTCTCCTTGAGAATCTCCCTGCGGTCGTGTCTGTCTCAAACATGTCAGCCATACAGATGAATGGGAGTGACAATCTCTTGTCACTAATGAGGAACCCTGCAGTGGAATGGCACTCTGGACTTATGAGTAACAGCACTCCAAAAACCCATTTACCACAAGAACTTCATATAATTTTGAGTTGGTAAATTCATTTTGCATCCCTGTTGCCTTGTTTGTTTGTTTTCTTCCATATACTGCCGTCATAATGGCTGAATGTATTGATTTTGTCTTTCAGCTTATTATCAGTATTGTTGCTTGATCCTTTTAAACATATGATGCTTTACTTTCAGTTTATTTCACAGATCTCTGTGGTCTGTGTTCTTTGTCAAAATCTAGAAGTTTTTCAAGTTTGCATATTGTGCGTGTTCCTAAATAGGTTTGTGTTTAATAAAATTCCCACAGACTAGGTGTTGTGTGTGAGTAAGTAAGACTGTTGTTTTATGAAGCACTTTTCTGGATTAAACATCACAAAGTCCTTTACAATACAGGACAAAAAATCTGACATAATATAAGGGTTATAAATGGAATCGATAAAGAGTAAATAAAACCAAACAAAAGCAAGTCTTAACTGGTGAGTTTTGAGCTGTTATTTACATAAGTTGTCCACCCTTTTTCACAGTTTGTGAGCCATAACTTCAAAAGCACCTGTCGACCTGTAACGTGGAACAACCAACTGGCCCTGATCAGAAGAACATGCAGTAAGGCCCACAGTTCATTCTTGACCTAGGGGCCTTTGTGCAGGCTAATTTAACAAATATCAGAACAATGATCACTACATGTAGCCATGACTTCATCTTACACTCTCAGCCTATGAAGACAGAAAAGATTTATCCAGCCTTGAACGAGAGCATGTTTGCTTCAAACTGTGGCTGTTGGTCTGATATACAGAGCAGTCATCTGCTGACAAATTTATGGCATAGGCTGCACAGTATGTGGACGGTCATTTGCTCAGCCATTTGCCGGGATGCTCAGTGCAATGGTGACTATTCACTGGGCAGTTCCCTGCAACAGCAGACCAAATGCTGCTGTGGAGGCCATCTGCTGAGTGAGCAGCACAGAAACAGAAAGAGCTACAGTCTGTCTCTTGGGCTCTGCACCATCATCACATGTTCTTCAAAACTATGATATCAACCCATGGTGATTACATGGTGAATGTTTGTAATAAGACTAACAAATATCATTTGTGCCCACAGGTCTGACATTTGTGTCCCTTCCTGAAGAGTTTAATACTAACCAACTGCTTTATAAATGGTTCATAAATGATGTAGGTAATATGTTTAATACCAATTATAAGTCATTAATAATAACATATTTGAGGTTTGCAGGGTGTGGCAGATGTTATCCACCTACAGCATAAGAGCTTTTAACCTCTGACTTCCTGAGTACTGCCGCAGAGCATAAGAAACCAAAATATATTCATTAACAAGGTATCAAGTGCTGTCTTGACTGTTGTAACAAACCTTTATTAATGACTCACTGACATTTATAGTTAAAGATTACTAACTTTTGCTGTTGGCTTTTTAAAATGTCAGAAACTCATAATGACTTTGTATTAATGTCGTTAGTAATGAACTGACAATTCATTAGTAGCCTATATAATGCATCAATCACTAATATAGTCATAAGTTACAACTTTAAAAGCCTTCGTAATGTATTACATGCCACGTAGGGCCTATCTTTATTTGTTAGCAATTGTGAAATTAATCCTATTAAATATTAAAATAACATAATAAAGGCTAATGGTTTTAGGTCCATACTTACATTATTTTTTTGTTTTGTCTATTAATTAATAAAACACAAGTTCACCAAACAAAAACTGAAAATTAATTGTTAGATTTCAATTATGATTTATTGATATTGCTCTTATTATTGTAATCCTGTCATCATAACTGTAGTCTCGTGGTTTCTCGCGATGATTACCGCTCCGCCTGCTTATTGCAGAGCTAATCTGTTAACGTAGCAGCTGCTTGACTTCGGCGGGTGGTGGAAGTGGACCGCAATAAACCGAGAAAAGGTCAGCAAACTATCTTTCAGCAATTTAGATACATTCAGGATTGAAGTCGATAAACGTGAAAAGTGATTCGCCCACCTCATGCTGCAGCTCTGAATTTGCTGCAGGTTGTTTGCGGGTGATTTCAGCGAGTTGCCCGAGTACAAAACATTGCTCATTACAACGACTACCATGTTGCAGCTATTAACTTACAGATCAGCTGCTAGAAAGGGAATTAATAAACTCAACTCTTAGACAAACCGTAAGGTTAGTTTTAATAAGGACCAGGTCTTGCACTCTGCAGTCCAAAGGTCCCTCTCCTGCATGCGCTATGAAGTCAATGAGTTGTCAGAGCCTCTTTTAGTAAACACACTCCTGTCTGATCTGTAGCAATATGTTGCACAGAAGTGCCAAAACTTTAGACATCACCACATCTCATATTTGTTTCATTAATAAATAGATGAATAATATGTGTCCTTTCAGGTTGTAGGAAACTCCTGAACACCAATCATGTCAGAGTTGAGTGGGAAGTGCCAGACTGTCCTTGGTCTGATGGATCCGGACCAACTGGGCCGCACCATGACCCACGAGCACCTGACCATGAGCTTTGAGTGCTGCTACTTCCCTCCTCCTCCAGGTGACGAGGCGGTGGCAGAGAACCCCTTCAAGATGCAGCACATGCACTGGCTGAGACAAAACCCCTATAGCTGCCACGAGAACCTGCTGCTGCTGCAGGAGACCGCCGCTGTGCGGGATGAGCTGCATGCCTACAGGAAGGCGGGTGGGGGCACGATAGTGGAGAACACCACCATGGGCATCGACCGGGACCTGCCTACCCTCAGGCAGCTGTCCAAGGACACCGGGGTCCATGTCATCGCAGGAGCAGGGTACTATGTGGACTGCACCCACACTGAGGCCACCAAGAGAATGAGTGTGGAGAAGGTGTGGCCCAGTCTGAGAGCGAGTGTAGCCACAGTCAGTTTGGCCAAAATCAGGCATGCAGTCTTCTGTCAGAAAATCTGAAACAATTGTGGAAATGTATGAGTGTGTCTGGAATTTGCCACTGGTACTGTATGTCTCAGTCAGAAGACATGCAGCATCAATCTGTTGTGCTGACAATTTGATGTATTGTCCACTCTCTCAGCACGTGTTTGGATGTGATTTGAACGGGTTTCTGGCTGCCTCGTCTGGTCCTTTAGCAGTGACGCACTGAGAATGTGCATGTAATCTTCATGGATATTTAGATATTATTATGCTAAACCTAACGTGTTATGTTCACTTGCGTCAAGTCTGTTAAAGGGTCAAAACTTAGACATCAGAAGCGGGCTGTTTTAATGCACACATGTCAGAGTGATGAAGAGTGATGTCATCCTGCTTTAACCCACTCCTCATTTCCTGCCCGTCAGCTCACAGACATCATCGTCAGCGAGGTGCTTCACGGCGCTGACGGCACAGACATCCGCTGCGGTGTAATTGGAGAGATCGGCACTGGCTGGCCCATCACAGAGAGCGAGACAAAGGTGCTGAGGGCCACGGCTCATGCTCAGGCCCAGCTCGGCTGTCCCGTCATCATCCACCCCGGTAGGAATCCTGCTGCTCCCGCTGAGGTCGTCCGGATTCTTCAGGAGGCCGGCGGTGACATTGGCAAAACTGTCATGTCACACCTGGACAGGTGAGAACTCCCAGGAAACAGTTGAGGAAAATAAAGGAATTTCTTTTGACAGTGTAAACAGCCTTTTAGATATCAACATTGCATTAGTTATCAGAATCAGGTCGACCTTTCATGTAAGCTTCATTACTTCCTGTCCCACATCCCCTGAGATTTAGTTTCCCCCCTTACTACAAATAAATATTTAAATAATTATTATTCATTCATTTCACCATCTCCCACCTGAATATCTCTAGTGCTGAATGCACTGCCAGAACAACACTCCTCTTTCTGTTTGGTGTCATAGCATGATGGATCTCGATGGCACACAATGTAAAATGGGATCTGGAAACCCCCAGGGTTCCTTGAGGGGCTTCCAGGGGGTCCCCAGAAAAAACAGAAATAATTTATTTTTGTTGTAATTCTATCCATAAGTAACACAATGACAGGATGTATGACTAGCCTACTTGGTTCATGGGTTTCACACATTTTCTGTAATAAAAGCATCTAAAAGCAAAAATCCTATCAGTCCGTGGTCTAATTTGTGTCAGGTTAGGGGGTCAGTGACTTGAAAAAGTTTGAAAACCACTGGTGTAGTGGTAGTTGCAGGCTGTCCTCAGAGATCTATGTATTATTGATTATAAACATAGTACTGTTTCAGTTATTGTGTTATAATGTATTAATGTTTAAGTATTTTTCTGAAGTCACACTAATAGCTAAAAGGATGCTTTGAAATTCCCACTATAAATCTGAAAATGTATCAGTGTGTTTTCAGATTAGCAATAAATGTCAAAATTAGGTGGAAAGTCAATAATATATAGGTGGAAATCTAATTTTAAAACAACATTTTGATGTTCAAACACAATACTCTTGTTTCTGTTTTGGAGATAATCTTGTGCATAAAAAGCTAATTTGTACATCTTCCTCATAAAGGGCATAAATGATTCGTAAAGCCAATCATATGCAAATATTATCCTCTTCACTCACAGCATTCACCTAAGAAGGATGAAGGAAAGGTGGTGTTTAATAAAATAGCTTTAGTTTGCTTTAGATCTGCTTTTCAAAACAAATTAGTTGAGTCATGGCTAAATTACAGAAATGTATTGAATCTTAGTCCTAGATAAAATTAAATTTCAAAGAAACATGCTGGGAAATGGATTGAACTTCCTCCTTTAAAAGACTGATGTCTTTGATACTTCATCACCTTTCTGCTCTCTTCCTGCAGGACTATATTTGATGATGGCGAGCTGCTTGAGTTTGCGAAGCTGGGGAGTTATCTGGAGTATGATCTATTTGGAACAGAGATGCTGAACTACCCTTATGACCTGGAGGTGGACATGCCCAGTGACAGCCAGAGAGTGAAGACGTGAGTAACCCTGGTCAGGGTTAAACTTGTCTTGTCTGTGTGTTTTTTGTGATTAGACTTGTCAGGAGTGAAACACACGTGTGACCACATTGTCCACATTGGCCATTTCACTATGAGTTCAAATTCAGTGTTCAAATTTGAGATCAGACCCCTCTGTGCTTTTATCTGAGCGTCCTCATCAGGTGCATCATTTAGAGCAAAATGCTGCTTCTGTGTTTCACTACCCGTGGAGAGAAGAGCATGTCCTCTAGTGTTTTTCACAGAAACTGAGACACTAATCTCCCTCGACAGCGAAGGCAGGAGTGTGTGTCAACAGGAGGAGTGATGAATGAATGAATGCTAGCAGTATTCACATTTTGGTCAGATCTTTGTCCCCACATACAAAAGATGAGTTTAACAACACATGAAGACAAGAATAGCAGTTACAGGATGTTCTATAAAATTGTTAGTTATTTCGTGTTGAAGGCCGCTTGTTTTTCACGTTTCTTTGTTCACATTCACACTCAGCTTGGCGTTCCTGGTGAAGGAGGGCTACGAGGACAGAATAGTGGTTGCACACGACATCCACACCAAGAACCGCCTCACCAAGTACGGCGGCCACGGCTACTCTCACATCCTGAACAACATTGTGCCGAAGATGCTGATGAGGGGCATCTCGCAGCACCAGGTGGATAAGATCCTCATTGAAAACCCGAAATGTTGGCTGACCTTCAAATAAAGCAAAAAAAAGACCTAAAGGAGGAATTTTGATGTAGCGATTGTTTTATCTCCAGATGATGACTGAACACCCCACAACGAATACTTTCAGATCTTTGCAATAGTCACAGTCCAAATGCATTTATAAATGTGCTTTGGAGCCTTAAACCAATGAGCATACAGTGTTTGTTCATGGATTAATCTTTAATGTCAATATTACATTTTTCAACATACAGTAGAAAAAATGTTTCGGTAATTTATCTTTCCAATGGAAAAAATCACAGGCTGTGGTTTCATTCAGCTGAAAGAGTTTTGTGATAGAGAACCTCACAAATTAATACTTTATTTTATGTTTTTGATTGTATATTTTCACTTTGTAAGCAGATTATACTGAAGGAGTCTTGCAGGATCACAGTGCCTCTCATTAGCAGTCTTGTTTTGGTTCCATTTATTTAAAAAAAAAAGCTTTTTCCTGCCTGCACAAATGTGAATACAATCTAAGACCAATATTTTCCTTTCTCTGTGGGTGTGGCCTACAGTGGTGCTCACAAATATGGTGCATGGGAAATAATGAGCATGTTGGTAATCAGTATGCTGCTCTGCTCTCCACACAATGCGTCTGTGTTAGATGAGTTGTCCTGTTGCCCCTCAGTGGGTGTCTGGGTGTCTATGGGAGGCTGACTGGCTGGCAGGCCTAGATGAAGGACATGTTCTCCTCTCATCTGGGAACAGGTGGCCTCACAGGGTGACTTCGCCACATGATCAATGGCGTGATCGCCACAGTGCTGTGAACAGCTATGTAACTTTTGATTAATCTTCCGAGAGGATTACAAAGTGAACCAGAGGATTTAATTTTACATTTTATCGTACACATTAGCTGACAGTCTTATCTGGAGGGGCTCAACAAACCCGCAGGCAGATCGATGTCCGTGGTCGAGCTCGAGGAAACATTCCCGTCTGCGTGACTGGCCAGTTGTGTGATCTTGACTAACCATCAGCCCACTCTGTTGCTCCAACCAGCTGTCGTATTGAGACGAGGAAAGTGAGTTACAGTGATTATTTGGTGACAGCGCTTCAGTATGAACATCACAATGGACCTTTACAGATTTAGTTTATCTTTAAAGTGTTATTATGCTGCACAAAGTTGAAATGTCATTTTGGAACCATGCATCACTACTTACGTTTTCACTCAAAATGCATATCATTTTTTTCAATAAAGCACACATATTGACTAACACTAAACAGAGTGGTGATTGTGTTATGTGAGTATATTTTAAGCACCTGATTGAGTGCTAAAGGTCATTACATTGAACGTTCAGTGTAAATTCTCTTACCACAGCAGCTACAAAATGTCTGACATATCAGCAAACTAATTTGTAAAGCTCAACAGTTCATTCGGGGTGCGAAACGAATCCATCTGATGGACACTTTAAAATGCATTATTATTCTGTATTACACCTAAAGCTCTTCATTGCAAAGTGCAGTTCGGTTTTTTTTTGCATGACGTCCTCCACATCTTTCTGGACTGTTTTGCAATATGGAAATGGTCTCTGTCTAATATTCCACCTGACATTGAATTGAGCATGAGCAGTGAAGCAAGCGATATGTAGATCTCGGCAGATCGACTCCGTGTTTCAGTCGGCGTACAACATGAAGCCGGAGAAGGTGCTGTACTTGTTGTTGTTGCCCCCGTGCGCCTTTCCGCCGTCCAGTTTGATGTAAATCTCGTCCCCGGGCTCGAGGTGTAGGATCACACTGTTGCTGGCGTAATCGTAGTTCTGGTCGGCGTCTTGGGCGATGGCACTGGCTCGCACCTGGAAGGCAAACGGGACATTTCTGCTGATTAAACGTGTCTATATTTCTGTAATCAGAACCACGGACAGCTCCATCAGTGACGACAGATCTGTCATTTGAAGCTTAAAACAACGCCCAGACAACTTCACTGTAAGCTTTTTTTGTTTCTTTGTTTTTAAGTGTCCGTGAAATGTATTTGGTGTATTGCTCTGGGTACAGTCGTGCGTGCGTAAAAATGAATTCATCAAATTACGTCTTTTCACTGTGGATGGCAAACAACGACTACAGACAGAGTAAAGCAAAAAAACAAAAAACAAAAATCATATCATGACGTTTCCTACCTGGTTGTTCTTGCAGAGGTCAGCCCACATGCTGGTTCCATCCCCGCCTCGCATCAGCACGTGGTAAATAAAGTAGTAAATCCCAGGTATTGAGCAGGTGAATTTCCCTGTAGACGGGTCATAGTGGTTCCCAAGATTTGTGACTACGTCGTCGAATTTCAACACTTCATATCCCTCATGTTGCTTCTTAAGTCCTGCATAAAACGCAATCTTTGGCACTGTGTTGTAAGTGGCAGCGCTGATGGCACCGGTGGGCCCATTTATTCCGGGTGCTCCGGGTGGACCAGGAGGGCCCGGTGCCCCTCTTTCTCCGGGCGGACCAGCAGGACCAGGTGGCCCGGGCTCCCCACCCGGACCCCTCGGACCCATCCTCCCGACGCGCCCTGGCTCTCCTTGAGGACCTTGGATGAACGTTGGGAGCGACTGTACCAGACGGTTGTCTTTGATCGGGTTGGTTGCCTTGGCCGTGGCCGTGGCCGCTGTCCCGTGAGAGTCGCACACCATTTGACAGGATCCGAGCATCTCGTAGCGGGCAGGAGTCCCGGCGGTGTTCACCATGACCGGGATCAGAACCACCAACACCAGCACCAGCGCGACGCCACAAACACCAGTTGCGATCATCTGCGCTCTGCGGATTCGCTGTGTTCTCCGGATTGGATGGTCTTCCAGCCTGCTTGTGGGCGATATTTTTATAGAGGAAAGAATTTCACCTGCTCTTCTATAATACTGCAACTTTTGGAGATAAAATAATCCTTTAAATGTGTATGCGCAAAGGTAACCATCCACAACTTTTACGCGCTGCAGTATCCGTTTAACTGATTCATCTCTACTTTCTCACTGCAAAGAAAACAACTACTAAAGACTTTTTTAGAGGAAACACAATCTGCGTTATGTGGTTATGCAGCACAAAGTCAGCTGCACAAGTTTCTGCCCACCACGGTGCCACAGGAGAGAATGGGCTAGAAATGAACCGTTACCCGCTTCTGTGTATGGACAGTGAGGGGAGGGGTGGAGGTGATGGATGGGATAGAATGCATGCATTTCTTCAATCAAAAGAGAGAAAGTGAAACACAAACACTGATGCAACTTTGAAGCTCGGAAATGATTATGATTTCAGCAGGGTTGTAACACAGTATATTACTTTTTCTATTGATGACTGTAATGGCACACCCACAACACGTTATTTGAACAGCTTTTAATGTAATGAAACAGAATGGCAAGCAAAACCAGACACAAAAAACGTAGAAAAGAACTAAGAACTAAGAAAACAGGAAATGAGACAGAAACAGAAATAACTGAACTGAAGCTGAGCATGCAGACAAACAAGGCTGAACAGAGGAAACTCAAGACATGGAACAAAACCCACAAAATAAGACAAGAAAACACCTAAACCATGAGACTAAAGGTCTTAAGCATAATTAGGCCCATTAAAGATGAAAAGCTATACTCCTTTGGTACCTGGTCACACCTTAGTGGCTCCTAGTGTCCAATTTATCATTTGGAAAAAATCCATAGAGCCACTGAAAGGAAGGAGGGAGTCACTAGTCACTAGGACCTGGCAGTGAAGGATGACTTCACACAAATATACTTAAGTTATTACCAGTAAAAAAATCTAAATGATTGCTTAGCCTTAATAAGTGATAGTGTTAGTTAAAATGTACAGCTGAATTTTCAATTCTTCATAAAATGATCCAAACAGGCCATAGTGATTTAAGATATAAAAGAAAATGGCCTGTCCAGATTAAACTTCTCCAAAGTTTGAGTGATGAAGGGCTAATTCTTGGTGAGGAGGGCAAATGATGATGTGCTCATGAATGCAGGAGCTGTCACTCTTTGTCGATGGCACCTTACTGCCAGGTGGAGAGATAGATGAGCAGGAAGGAAAAACACAGATAGCCTTGTTTGTTTGGGAGGAGGGAGGATTTGATTGCAGCATGAATGAGATTCTATGGAAGTCACAAGCGCAACAATGTTTGTTGAATCATAATCTTCAAATAGTGGCAAACAGAACTCTTAAAACTCTTTAAGGACTGTAAAAGGAAATAATGAGCTGTATCACATAACAAATATTAAAGATCTTATTTTGTCACAAAGAAATTGTTAAAAAATCAGCAGAAGTGTATTTGCAATATGTAAATGTATTTACTTTAAGTAAGACACATTCAAATCAAAGATTTTATTTAGGGCCACACACCTCTGCTGCTTTTAGCTTATCGTGTACTCACCTAATGGCACAGATAAAAAGAAGAAAGTACACAAATACTCTGATGTAGGAGTATAGCTAATGAAAAGAATTTCAGAATCAGGGGCAAATAACAAATCCAACATACAAACAAAAAAGAAAGAAAAAATGTATTTGTTGTTGGCACTTTAATAGAAAGAGGTCAAAATGTCTGCTTAAAGGGGCACTGAATAATTTTCTTGCAACATACAAACTCCACACAGAAAGGCCATGGAAACCAGGGTTTGAACCCATGACCTTTATTGCTGTGAGGTGACAGTGCCACCCCACCACCCACTCACTTTCAGCACTCATGCAAATAAATAGTTGAGGAGTGAATGATGACAAGACTGACCCCACAATCTTTTGGTCCAAACAGTAGGTCCACCACTTTGGTCCATACTGAAATCTCTCTGTCTGTGGTAATCTCCTGACTTTTCCTGTGGCATCACCATGAGGTCTGAGCTTAGGGTTTGAGGTGGACTGAAATCTCTTACCAACTATTGTATAGATTGCCATGAAATCTGGTGCACACATTCATTTTCCCTCAGGATGGATTTTAATAACTTTGCTGATCCCTTAACATTTTATCTAGCACCATCATCAAGTCAAATTTATAATTTGTCTGATGACTTTGGTCAGCCTCAGCTGTAGGCTACTTTCTGCTTAGTGCTAATTAGCAAAATGCTAATATGCTAAAGTGACATGGTGCTAAACATTATACCTGGTAAGCATCAGCATGTTTCCATTGTTAACATCACATATCTTGGTTAGTAAAATTTCTCTAAATAGGACAAGAAACACTCAGTACATTTGTATTGGTTGCATTGGATGACATTTTATTTTCCTCTTGATCAATTATGAATGAGCAATTATAGGCCCATATGAAATCTCCCATTTTTAAGTAAAATCATTGAAAAAGCTGTTTTTAGTGCTTGCTTGGCACTAAATAACTGTTTTGATGTCTTCCAGTCAGGTTTTCGACCACACCACAGCACTGAGACGGGTCTTGTTAAGGTCTTCAATGACATCCATTTAAACACTGACAGTGGCAGAATTTCAGTCTTGGTATTATTGGATCTCAGTGCTGCATTCGACATGGTGGACCACAACATATTACTAGACAAACTTGAAAACTTAAAGGACAGGGACTACTTTATGTCTATAAGTAATTACACATCTGAGCTGACAAAAAAAAAGTGGAGTTCCCCAAGGCTCCATTCTAGGGCCTCTTTTGTTCAACATTTACATGCTTCCACTGGCTCAGATTATGAAAAACAACAAAATATGTTAACATAATTATGCAGATGACACACAGAT
>JAPMOB010206841.1:0-12997 GCA_029875015.1 Lepomis gibbosus | reverse complement strand
GTGTGTGTGTGTGTGTGTGTGTGTGCGTGTACGCTTGGCTGTGTCCTATTTGAGTGTAAGCATAGATTCAGGGTGATTTTCTACAGCAGGTGAAGGGCTATCATTATTTGTGTAGTGAAGGGAGAGGCTCTCCATTCTAATTACCGGAGGCTCTCCATCAGTTTCTTCTGCTCACTGCAGGAGATAAGTTATCCTGCACACACACAAACACACACACAAGCATAGACCCAAAGTGGAAAGTCTGTTTAGTTATGGGTAATAGTTCAGCTAGAAGCAGTATCTCTATTATCTGTCACGCTTCTGGTGAGTTGTTGAACTAATTTGCAATGAAGCTTAGTGTTTCAGTCGTGCACAGAAAGCTTTTGAAAGGAAAACGTTATATACACATGTATATGGAATATGAAATATCATGCAGATGTACATAATAGTACTGTAAATAACCCTTAAATTACATTATGCACAGCCGGCAGGTGTTTTATCTGCATATAATGTTGAAAATTTAAAGTGTAAAGTTCTGTTTTTGCCCCCTGCCTTTAAGACATCACCATACACGGTTAGACCAGTGACTATCGCACTGGACAGATTAAAGGTCTTGCTGAAGGACACCTCAGTAAGGTGAATGCTAGAATGACAATCATCAGCCTGAAGGGCATCACTCCAGCTAAGCAGGCAGTCACTGAGCAGAGAAAATCCTTCTGTAAAAAGAAAATGAAATCCCTGGAGTCAAAATGATTTTCATGATTAGCCAATGAACTCGCTTGCATGGGAATCTCCCCTTTCCCAAGTC
This sequence comes from Lepomis gibbosus, assembly GCA_029875015.1. Lineage (NCBI taxonomy): Eukaryota > Metazoa > Chordata > Actinopteri > Centrarchiformes > Centrarchidae > Lepomis > Lepomis gibbosus. The sequence continues at coordinate 12,210 of JAPMOB010206841.1, read as the reverse complement.
CCTAATAATGGATGGTAGATGAAAATCTAATTGTTTACCCTTGGGGCACTGTATACTGTATATCCACCTCATACTGAAATGATTAGAAATGCTTCATAATTACAGCAAGCTCTCACGAGTTTTTGCTCACTAAGCAGATTATAACAGATTTGTGCTTGAGTCTTTCCGTGTGACCATGCATCAGCATGTGCATCCACTCTGGTGGCTACTTTTATTTTGGATTTTTATCTGCCTGTCTGAATGGAAAATTACACACAAAGCTTACATTTCTTGCTTCTTGTTTGCATGCACTCATTCCTTGTGTGCATGCAAACATCCCACTGTGTTTTCTTGGCACTATCTCTGCTGGTGCTGGCGTGTACCTTCCAAGCAGGTGGTTGTTTGTTCTAGGTCAAAGGTAGATTGAAATGTTTTTCTCGGTCCAGTGTTCTTTTCTCCCGAGGCCCACAGAGGTAGATGTGACAAAGAGAAGGGCAGCTGAGTAGCAGACTGCTGAGTTTTCTTAGCAAACAACCTCAGTTCTATTTCTGTTTCGCTTCTTCTCATTCTCTCTCTCTCTTATCTTCCCCCTTATTCTCTCTCTCTCTGTACAGTACATAGATAGAGGGGATCCCATTTGCTCCTTTAGTTGGATCTTGAGAAGGAGCACAGAGGAAGCATACAGTGCAGTCAAAGAGAATACGGGATGAGTTACTCACCAGTACAAATCACTAGTGCTGAGACTCTCATTAAATATAAATGAAATCTGGTCTGAAATACTGGAGGTTAACGAGAGAAATTACATCACTGAAGCATAAATGGACAAAGTGAAGGAAAAACTACTCCATTATATATACTCTATTTCATTAATGTGCAGTTTGTTATACCTCCCGTCGCTTAACCTGCTGTATCTATGTGTGTCTGTTTGTGGTACTAATTTCTTTCATTTAAAAAAATATATATATATTTGACAAATGTCAGACCGTGCACTGAACCATTGCTTTTACATGCAGGTGGAAAGAGCAGAACATCAGTGAAACAGTTTTGAAGAATGTTTTTGTGAATTTCCCTAGTTAGGAAAACGTGTCTTATGGCTGGCTGGATTGCATTATTGACTAATAGCTTCTACCAAGGAGAAACTGGTGTCTTTTTTTCCTCCAATTGATTTAGGTCTGTGTTATTGTTAAATCTCGGGGCAAAATGGTGAGTTTAGAAAGAAGCCACTGCACTTTGAGTCTGAAGAACTGACACTGAAACCTAATGTGTGCCCTGAAGCAGCACACAGTGTTTTACACCAAAGAGAAGTGAGCACAGTGTTTTTGAAAACAGCTGCAGCCTTCGACAAATACTACATTCTGTTTGGATTTTTTTGCAGATGCCAGAAGGTTTAGTAGATTTTATAACTCAAGGGAAAATGCAGGCACGTGTTTTATTTTATATTGTCTTATTCTTTTATCTTAAATCAAGGACTGTCGATGATACAAACAATATGGTTATGGTTTCTCAGTTGTAATTTATAAAAATCCATTGTGAACTTTTATCACTAAAAAGCACAAAATCACTACTGAATAGCCAAGTTTAACACATGTAGCTGCAAACATGTTATAAGCATTGGACATGAAATATTGATCAAATATTTTTCTTTGGCTGGTTTCTGAATGCAAAGTTAGAAAATTTTGCATGTTAGAGTTTTGCATTCTGCTGTTAGGTTAGAACTAGCACTATTTGTGTCACTCTCTTGCACTAATTTGCATTAGTAAAAGTTTGGAAGATAGTGATTAGTTTCATGTATGAAGTGAGTTGTTGAACTGGGTATATTGTGTAAGACTAGCAACACTTTTGGAAATTTTGGGGGCCATGTTGGAGTTGGAGCTTTGCCTGGTAGGTTGAAGGAACAAGGGAGTTGGGATTCAGTCATAAAATCTTGGTAGTGTTGCAGTGAACACGGTTAGAGTAGTTGTCTTGGGGGCACATCCATGGACTTGAGAGGGACGCAGCCCCAACTACCTGGAATACAGAGACAGACCAAAGCAAGATACAAAGAACAAGAAAGGGGCCAAACCTGGTGCCGTCACACAGTACCAGATCATAATGCAATGTAATGTTTATATGTTATTGTGTTTAATATGTTTATTATGTTTAACTCTCTCTTGTGAAAGAGATATTGATCTCCATCAGACGTCCTGAATGAATAAGACTTAACTAGCAAAATTGTGAAGCCTAGAAAATAAAGTGAGTGTGTCGTATCTAACATCTGTGACATATTGTACTACTTAGTATTTGAATTACATAACAATACTCTCTTGTTCGGTATCTCTGGTAATATTTAATCGATGCATATGAGCTGCTACAGAACTTGTGGGGAATAATGAGGATGAGCTCACAGAGTAGACTGTTGGAAAAGGAGTTGAGGAAAGAAGAAGAGGTGACTATGGGGTGTCACAGCTGCTTCTTACATCCTTGTTCCTCCAGCACTTAGAAAGGACACTCAATGGCTTCCGCAGCAACTCCATTTAGCTCTATTGATTTTGCAATTCTCACTCCAAGAGAGGAGAGGCACAGTGGGATGAAAGGAAGTTGGCAAAGAGAGAGAGAGGCTTCCATTTTCCACGTCGATCGAACACACTGAAGGAATGTCACATCTGACAGAAACCTTTACACACGCATCTACAAGCACTGACTTATTTGTGAGTGTGTATGTGAACACAACAGTGCACACACACACACACACACACACGCGCGATTTCCTTCCTCTTTTTCAGCCTGGGTAATGGACTAAAAGATGGATCACTCTTCTGTACGCACATTATTCACTTTCTCTGAGTGTAGAGAGCCTATCAGTTCAATCCAGCTGTTCAAAAGATACCCAGTCACAGTCAAAACGTCCTATACAAGCCAAGATTCAGTCTTCAAATGTCCTGCTGTAAGCCAAAGATGGTAGGAAAGTGTCACACGTGCAAAGAAAGTCACACAAAGCAGAGGAGGTGGATAAAGAATAAGTCATTTTTCCATGTCTGGACCTTTTTATACTATACCTACAGTTCAAGTTTGAACAGCTTTCTAAGTTTGCCCAGCTTAGAGAGATAAAGAACGTGTGTGTGTGTGTGTGTGTGTGTGTGTGAGGTGGCATTGATCTAAGCCCTTACAAATGAGGTGTTATTTACTCACAGCAGGTTCCTTATAGATAGAGCAGGAAAAATCTGTTAGCAGAAGGCTGAGAGTTGAGACAAATACACAGTATTTTTCTCAGCTGAGGCCTGAGATTTGAAAAAAAGATAAGTCAAGGGCCAAAGATTTTATTTGTGTTGGCAGCTGTTTCACATCAATCCAAGATAAATGTACAATTGACGTGGGGGCAGATAACATGTTGAGAATCACAGATAAACGTTCAAATTTCACCAATTACTCTGCTCGAAACAGCTGCAGACTCCCTGCTATTTATCATTTATGTCTGAGTTCGATTAAAGGGACTGAATGTTGGTGTAGTACAAAATCGCCCTCATTGATTGTCTATGCACCAACTACAATGATCCGCCTTATCTGCCTGCTATTACCATGCTGTGTGCCATGACATGTTCTCCGTTTTGTGTTGATTAGAAACCTCCCTTTGTATCTGAGGAGATTAATTGAATGGTGGTGTTGCATTTGTGTTTTTGTGTATATGTGTGTGTGTGTGTGTGTGTGTGTGTGTGTGTGTATGTGTCTGTGCGTATTGCTTTCCAGCCTTTTTGTTGTAGATACCAGGAGAGATTGAAGTGCCCATTCAGAGTGATTTAGTTCCCTCTCAAACACAAGAGAGTGACTGATAGATGCTGCAGTTTGCACGTTCATACAAAAATGCTCATGATGTTTAGAATGCAGTTAGCAGTATAGCTGTGCACATCAGAGGAGGTTTATAAAGGTTAAAGCACAAGGTATTAGAAATGAGAGTGCAAGAGGGACATGTTTGTTTACCACACAGGTGGAAAAAAGTGATCTTGGAAAATTCATGTAGATATCTTCAAAAAGTATCCATGAAGTGACATGTTGTATGAAAGACACCAAATACATAATTTCTTCAGCCTCACGTGTTCTCTGACCCTGATGTGTTTATTTACTTTTCTGTACATATATATTATTTACTATGAATCACTCTGATTTTGCTAGTCATCCTATTACAAGGACTCACTATGCAGCATACGTTAGTATAAAAGAGCACTGGCTGGCAATGATGAAACACACGTTTTTGTCATCTCTGTACGAGCAAAACAGAAGAAGACAGAGAGCAATAGAGAAGATATGGAGCATTGCCTCTAGCGTGTAATTTTTCAGTGTTTATTTTATTTCTGGCTTCTGTTTTTCAGATGAACCCATTTGAGAGCTCAGCTGTACTTTGTCTCCTTTAGGCACTTCCTGTGCTACTCCTACAATATGTAGAGCTGCTGCATCTCACTAAACGTATGTGTCTTTCCAGTAGTGCTAAACAATATGCAAAATAAAAAAAAATCATATTGATATTATTCTGACAGCTATTGCGATTGTACAGTGGCGGACAAGGACAAATGCACTGCAACTTAAGAAAACACATGCAAAAAGACAAAAGACATGTAAGTTAACAAAACATCTTTATTAATTAGACAATACATTTAGAAAAGATGCTGCAGATACATACAACTCAACCAAACACACAAACCATCTTAGTGTCCCCTTCTTTTGTATTTTTGTGTGTTTGCATCACATTTTTATTTGGTTGTGCTGTTTGTGTATTTGCACTGTGTTTTCTAAATGCTGCACATTTGTTGTTAAATGTTTGAAGATGTTTTCTTTATTTGCATGTGATTTGTCTATTTTCATGTGCTTTCATAAGTTGCAGAGCGTTTGTCCTTGTCAGCACCAATTCAATTCGCTTTATTGGCGTGACTGTGAAACAATATTGCCAAAGCATCATACATATAACATAACACAACGCCATACATATCATTAAAGAATTAAAGCGTAAAGTAATCAAAGCATATGTGTTCGTGTTAAAAAAAAGAAATATATATATATATATATATTAAAATATAAAATAAATAAACAAAACAGTGTGCATGTGTTTGTTAAAAAAGTATTAAAAATAAAATAAAATACATAAAACTGTGTGTGTGCTAAAAGAAATAAAAATTACTAAAAATGAAATAAATAAACAGAACAGTAAGTGTGTGTGTGTGTGTGTGTGTGTGTGTGTGTTAAAAATAAAAATATCTAAAAAAGAATTAAATTAAAATAAAATAAATAAATGAAACAGTAGAGTGTGTGTGTGTGTGTGTGTGTGTGTGTATATAACATATATAATTATATTAATAGACAGAAAAATCAAGTATAAAATGTAAAACAAAACAATTGCTAAAATATCAAATGATCAAAATAATAATCATTTTAAAATCTGTACAATTACATATGATATCTGTACATCATATGACTATGTCATGAGTCACAATTTTAGTGGGACTGGTAATTTTTTGAGTTCATTTTGATAATGTGATTTTTGTTGGGGTCTGTACCAAACATGCATGTTCCCTTATGGCATCTCTGTAGTACCACAGTGCTTCATTTATAATGGTATGTTGTGATTTTATCCAAAAATTGCAGCTCCTGCGATTTAGATATTGCACTTGGCCATATTGCGATTTTAATATTTCGATTGTTTAGCCCTACTTTGCAGCGTATGTGTTTGTGCTAAGAATATCATGTGAGGGATAGCAGTGCATGCTAAGAGGCAGGATACTTAATGCCACTATATGCTACTTATAGACCACTCAGTAGACATGCTGAGTGGTCTGTAAGTACGACATAAGCATTCAGTCAGCATACTAATGCACTGACAACTTGTTTCTTCCATTACTCTGTTTTCTGTTTTCTCTCACACCATCTTGAATCCCGCTTCCATCCCGCTTTCTCATTGCTCATCCATTCGTCATCATTCCTCCTTCTCTAACTCTTACCTTTACTTTAGGCAAAAAAGGCTTTTCACACTGACCCTAAAGGTTCACTTTAAATAATTCACTGATGTTACATCGCTGCATTAACCAAGTAAGAGCCAGTGATCTTACAGAAGAGACAGAGAGGCAGACACGGAGTTTCTCAAAAATCCTGCCGCGAATCATAATTTTGAAGCAGACCTTTGACTAGTGGCAGACATGTTTTGCATTCTTGTTTAATCTTATGCCTCACATCTTTCTTTGTTTTGCATCTTCAGTTGTGTCCCTAACATGAACTGGATCTTGCAGATAGCTTTACTTTATCAACATAACTGGTAAAACTTTTCAAGTAGACCTTGATGCAATCTTCAGATAACTATATTTTTATTTTCAACTTTTTTGGTAATCTCAGTTTTTTTACTGGGAGATTATTTCTTACATTTATAAGACTGCTTTTGTATGACAGGATGTGTTTTATGCACATCCTGTTTGAGCTTGTTGGCAAATATATTTTACTTTCTTTCTTTTGCTGTTTGGCTTTTATTTTTTTCTTTATCTTAATATCCTCATCATTCCCTACCGCCACACTGACACATAATAGACTGGCATCAATAATGCACCTTTACCACAGTAGCAGAAGAGTGGAGAGTAGAGGAGTTAGGTTGGAGTGAGAAGGTGAAGGTGGGAAGAGCAAGAGAAGGAAAAACAGAAGAAAGTTATTCAGACAAAGGGGCATGAAACTGGACAGATGAGAAGAGGAGGTAAGGAGGGTAGTAGTACTGAAAGCCTCATTTCCTGAATTTTCTTATCAATGCTAAATTCACAAAAAGTAAGCAATCAATATGTCTGAAGAGGACAACAGCAAAAGAACATTCTCAGCATATAATGCAAATTCATGCACGAATCATTATTGATCATTACAGTCATTATACTCTTCACATCAGCAAAAAGCCTAATTGTGTTGTCCCCGGATCCTAAATCTGAAGATCGGTGGTCTTAACGAGCCACCCTGTCGAGCACTATTCGTCACATAAAACTGAACACTATTATATATGGTGTGTATTCATATAAATAAATCTCCTCACATCCCAAACCTCTCCAATACATCAAATAAAAGTTGACCCTATTAAAGGGCTCCTGAGCAGCCAGCGGAATGTCCTCATTATTCTGTTTATGTCAGCATATTTAAAATGCCCCATTGCTCTATGAGAATAAGGGGTTATGTTTGGTTTTCTCCTGAGAAAACATGCACAATAAGCCAATGTGTTTTATTACCATAATCCTATATCCTGTGTTTGGCACAAAAAAAAATTGGGACTGTGCTCTCCTTGTTAGTAGTTGGCCTAACACAGAGCAGGCAGTGGCTAATTGTTTTGCCAGAGATTCTTTGGGTGAAAACATAAATTTGACGTTCAGACTATATAGTATTTTCTAGGTCCAATTGTCTCTTAAGATCTTCCTTCTTTGGTGTCGATGGGTAAGATGTAATAGCCTCTCGTAAATACACTGTGGCAGATTTCAACAAGATAGACGTCCTTATCTCCGGTGTTTTATTCTTAGCAATAAAACACTGCTATTGCATGGTTATGCACTCAACAAAGGGAATCTGGCTCAGTAGGGTAGGGATTAGTCTCCAGCATCTGCAAGCTGAATCTTCATAAGGATGGGAGATGGATACAGTAATAGAGGAATCATCAAAAAGTTTGTTTGGATACCAATTGTACAGTCCTGGATCCTGTCCAACACAGTTGGAAAACATGGAAGTAATAGAATAAAGTTGTAGTTCCTCTTAAGCTTCTCACAAAAAAAATACATTTAAAAAATAATAATATTATATACAAAAGAATATAGACAGTAGATGGGTGAATAAATAATAAGTCATAGAAATAAAACTTTAACATGGTGGCGGAGTGCTGATGATGAATAAAGGAATCTTAAAGCCCTAGGGAAGAAGCTGCTCTAAAGTCTGGTGGTACGATAGCAGATACTTGTGTATCTCTTGCCAGACAGCAGCAACGAGAGCAGGCTTTGGCTGGGGTGGGTACTTTAGTGTATGTGAGTTCAAAAGGGTCCCCTAGATGAAACAAGTATATGTGTTCTGTGAACCCTTTTAATCTGCATGACCTTGCTTGGTCTCAAGATCCAGTATTAAAAGAACTTGACTGCTTACTTTTCCTCTGTACCTTAATGGCCAGTTTCCCGTCCCATTTGTGTCCCAGTATCTGTTCCTCACTGTCCCACAGCATTGTGAGCGATTAGGGAGTAAGATAAAATGTTTTATTGGAGGAAATGTTTTTGTCATTTTCAACACTTCTTTCCAAGCAGGCCATGTTTACCTTCTAAAATATGTTTTCCTTGGAATTTCACATGATTTATTGTCTCCCTCAGTTATTCAACTAAAGTGGTTTTAATCTATCAAAAAGGTAAAAAAAAACTTAAGAAGGGAAAGAGCAAAACCTATTACTAACCTCTCAGTGTGAGTGCATCATGTGACTCCTGTGAGTCATCAGTTTTTTGTTTTGAATGGAAGTCCAAAATCGCAATAGCTGAGTAAAAACATGTATTTTGTTTCTCTGCCTCTGCCGCTGTTTCTCATTGTGGGACTCCTCTTGTGATTCTGTTAAGCTGTCTGTCCTAAGCAGACCAGCAACCTGCTTGGGGACCAGCTCATTATAGCGCTCTAGCATTCACTGTCTTGTTGTACTTGCAGAGGAGAAATACGTTTCCACTGAGTAATGTGTCTTCAGACAAGCTATGTGTATACAAACATGCCTCAGCAGCTGAAGGAGTACAGCTGATGGTATCTACTAATGATGTGTGTGTGTGTGTGTGTGTGTGTGTGTGTGTGTGTGTGTGCGCGCGCACACGTTTATTGTAAGTGTGGGAGTATGATTTCTCTATAAAGTTTAAACAATCAGCAAAATAAAAATATTGAATGCTGTACTGGATTCAGGGCTTTAACCATCCTCATTTACAGTAGTCACATGTAGTGTGTACACATAAATAAATTCACTACAAGTCACTCAGTAAAGTTGATTTGTAACAAGATGACTTGTGTTATAACCAACAATGTTTCATTATTTCCACATTATTGTGTATTAAATACATATATTTATTGTCTGGCTCAGTGTCTTTCTGCATGACACTGAGTGATCCCTTAATGCTTTAATATTTATACAATAAAGTCTGATTACGAGAGTACTGTTCACACATGCAGTCGCTATGCATGCATTTCTGAACAGGCGTACAAACATAGAGGATATTATTTTTTCATGCCCTCCAGTTACCAGTTAGACAGAAACGAAAAATTGTAGAGCACAAGATAAGAGACAAAGGGAGAAACAATCAGTCTCCCTGTGTGACAGAAATAATGTAACTCAGTTTGTTGTTGTGATATTTCCATCTTGTCTGAATTCCATAGCTGTGTCTCAATTCACATACTTTCATTAGTACACTACACTGTGAACACTGTGTACACTATGTACTTAATTGTGTAGAGCGTGGATTTTGACAGGGTGGTGTTGTCTCAAATCAAACACTGCTTTTATGCAATCACCAGAAATGACGATCGTAACATTTGACCACTTCTCCTTCTTATTAATGGCAAATTGTAACCTGGCAGATCATTATCGCCAACATTTGACCCACGATTGTCACCCGCCAGAATATCTGCTCACTGTGACTTTTATTAAAAATGATTAAAACTGAACATACTTTTATTTTTAATTGCTTGTGTGTGCAATCAAACAGCTACAAGATCCTCATTTTAAGCTGCTTTGCTAATGTCGGTCTACCGCTTTGGTCCAAACTGAAACTAGTGGATCCTTTGCAATGAAATTTGGTACACAATAGTCCCTAGAGGATGGATCCTAATGACTTTGATGATCCACTGACCTTTCATGTAGCTCTATCATCAGGTCAAAGTTTTAATTGGTCATTTATGAGCAAATACCTGCCAAACTAATGACATTCCCATCAGACTCAGCTGTACTTTGGGGTTTAGTGCTAATGAGCAAATGTTAGCATGCTAACACGCTAAACTAAGATGGTGAATATGGACAACATAAACCTATACCTGCTAAACCCCAGCATGTTTAAATTTTCATAGTGAGCATGTTAGCATGCCAGTGTGGATGATACATAATCATATGAATTTTTATCTGGGTTTTTGACCTCTGGCAGCATTGTTGACCAATAAGACTGCAGGAAAAACATCACACTTAACCAAGAGAGCTGTAACTAATGTCAAAGTCAGCCAGCCAACAGCTAAATAAAAGTGGCAATTAATTCTGCCTGTCTAGTCCAGTACACATACACATCTTAAATGTGAGCTGATGAAACAAAAACACTGTCATTCTTAATAACACATGCTTGGAATCATGGGCTCAATCTCAATCCACGTACATGAGGCTGAAAAAACAGAGTGAGTTATACTTAACTTTACTTTCTTTACATAGTTTTTCTTTATTCTGCTCTTAATATTTTAACTATATTTAACTATTGCTCTTCAAGTTAAACTGTAGCAAAGGACTGTGATTTTTACAATACAGCGGTATCACACCACAAGGTATTTTTGCGGAGCACCAGCACACTGAAGCAACAGCCAAATGACACTGTTGGACCTTGAATCGTGAGGTTCAGTGCTTGTGGTCATATAAGGAAGCAATCCACAGAAAAGCAGAGCATAGTTATCCTGGTATCTGCTGAGAGATACTGTGTGGGAGGGGTATCTGTGATATCCTGTGGGAATTTCTGTCTCCTCACACTCGTAAAGGGTGAGACTCTACGTTCTAAATTGAACATCCCTCGAGATTCCTGGATGCTCCTATACAGGTCTCAACCCCATTAGTTCATATCACAGGTTGAATAAACTACCAATTTGTCTATGTGTTTGTGTGTGTGGCCACTGAGCCTTAGAAAGAAATATAACAAAATGTAAATCTTATCAGAATGTTGTATCCTTTCCTGCTGTTCCTCTCTGTGCGTATTAAATTAACAGATATTCTCCTCTTCAGTGCAAATGTTTACTGTTAATTCAACCGAATCCTTCACACCAGACTGATTACAGAAAAACAGATGCTGTGGCCATAAGAGGAGGGATAATTACGTGACAACTTGCTAAAGACTTTAAAGCTGTAAATATCACTTTAAAAGGAAGCACATATGCAGTTTGAGTGATATAAATTGAGAATATTTACACGTCTTCCTGTGATTCAGACAACAGCCACTGTGGGACAGATGAGTTGTTGCATTCAGGATGTACTGTATGTTTCATTCATCCTTCAAGCCTGTAAAATAGGTGAAAGCACCACTTATTTCTATTTAGCCATTTCACAGCATATGACATCTAAAACATAATATGTTGACCTCAACCCCTCTAAAACAAAGTAACTGGTTATTGACTTCCACAAAGATATTTCCATCATCCCCACTTTGTCAGCCAATAACCAGCCAATAGACAGGGTTGAATCATAAAGATACCTAGGGACAATAATTAATCACAAACTTACCATCCAACCAAACAGTGTCAGCAGCACCTCTTTTTCTTGAGGAAGCTCCATAGACTTCACGTTACCAGTCAGTCCTGATAGCTTGTTACAAATGCTTCATTGAATATGTAATAACCTTTAATATATCAGCCTGGTTTGGATCACTATCAAACATTGATTGCAACACACTAAGCAAAATCATAACAATGAACAGTAATAATAGTAGTAATAATCGGTACATGGTACCCATTATCAGTATTTACCACAGGAGGACAAAAATAAAAGGAAATAGTAAATAGCCTCAGATACCACTCACACACTGCACAGCCACTGCAGTCTTTTACCCTTAGGCCAGAGATACAGATCACTCACATTCAGGACTAAGAGAGCCATGACAAGTTTTGTGCACACGTCCATTATAAACATGAATGGTTGATTAACTTATTCATCTGTGTGTATGCGGATTGGTAATTTATTTTAATTTCTTATTTATCTATTTTTAACTCAATCTTTTTAAGGTTTACTGCCTATTTATCACGTATTTATTGTAATTTGCAAGCTTTTCTGACCTAATTATTTACTTAGAACTGTCCATCCATCCATCCTTCTTCATCCGCTTATCCGGGGTCGGGTCGTGGGGGCAGCAGCTCCAGCAGGGGACCCCAAACTTCCCTTTCCCGCGCCACATTAGCCAGCTCTGACTGGGGGATCCCGAGGCGTTCTCAGGCCAGCGTGGAGATATAATCTCTCCACCTTGTCCTGGGTCTTCCCTGAGGCCTCCTCCCAGCTGGACGTGCCTGGAA
>JAPMOB010206834.1:0-11617 GCA_029875015.1 Lepomis gibbosus | reverse complement strand
CCAAGAACGACTAGCAAGAATGTTCTCCCCAAGAACACAAGTCCGTTCTTTGCATTCTTGGTTTTGAGAAACACCCATGGACAAATTAACTAGTACACGTGTTATGTAGCACGGGAGCCAACAGCGTGTGGATCTTTATACCATGAAACAGCTGACTGCAGAAATGACAGATGTTGTGGATTTTCCCAGATAAAAGGCTATAATGTTGGAACAGATGTTTTCAGCGGTGCTGAAGTTGTCTGTTTTCTGCTGGACAGACAATTAACTTAAGTTTGTCAGACATTAGCAATGTAAATTGAAGCTGGCCATAATCATGTGAGTTGACGTGAGTTGTGTCCCCTGTCAGTGGTGTGAAATATGTAGTTGCATAAATTTCATGTCGCCTGATTATTCTGCAGCCTGTGGGTTGTCTTTGCCATTTATGTTAGCAAGACAATCAGCTGATCAGTAAAGTTAACTGGCAATAAAACCATAACTTTAGCTTTGAGCATGAAAGCATCAGCCAGCAAAACTTTTACTTCCCTGGTAGGAAAATCATGTAAGGTTAGTTGGATTGGTTTATTCTCTAGCAGTGTGCTTTGTCTTGTAGTGTAAAATATGTAATTGGATTAATTTCATGTAGTTACCTTGTCTCCAGTGCTCGGTTTTGGCTTGCTCTGTTATGTTCTTGAGACAATCAGCTGATCAGTAATTGGCGATAAAATGGTAGCTTACAGCTGGAAGCTCAGATCAGCAGCTAAACTTCACATTTTACTGCCCTGGTGGAAAACATCTATTTCTTTTTACAGCTAATGGTGATATATAACAAGACTGTGTGCCTATTAAGTGACCAATAATGAATACTTTCCGAATTTGCATTAAAAAAAATCTTGTTTTTTTGGATATTACTTTTCCACTGCAGTGTTTCCTCTATATGCATTCAGCAGCGGCGCACTGCCAGGAAATGAAAATAAGCGTAAATAGGTTTATGAATGCGAATCAAATGCTGGAATACACACACATTGCAACACATGCAGGGAGAAAAAAAATATCCGCAGTTATTAGGAATTGCTCTTACAACCTTGAACCTTCCTAACCGGAGTCCCGCGTAGTTCCGTCGCTGCTAAATGTGCACAGGGATACAGAGATTTGAAATAATTTAACTTTGTTCTGGCCCTCCATGTAACAGCTTGAAAAAAAATTTGGCCCGATGCCAGACTTATTTGCCGATCCCTGCAGTTAAAAATGGGCTGCAAGGACTTTTAATCACCTGGTTTCAGTGGTAAGTACAGATGTGTATCTTCAGTATAACTGTTGTATAATATATTATGACGAGAATGGAGCCCGAGGGGAGCATAAACAAAAAAATGGCCCCATTGAAACCACTGTAGAGCAAAACTCTGTTTACCAACCCCTTGCTGGAGGAGATCGAGAACGATGTCATGATCAACAGTGTCAAAAGCAGTTCTAAGGTCAAGCAAGAGTAAAATAGCACAATTTCCAGTATCACCAAACAACAGCAAATCATTCAGTACCTTAAGCAGTGCCGTTTCTGTGCAGTGATGTACCCTGAACCCTTACTGATTATCCAGCACATTATTTTCAGTTACAAATGAGGAGAGTTGAGAAAGAACGACCATCTCCAATATATGACAAAAATTCATCATTTAAAAACGTTCCTAAAATTATTAAAATCCATTGGGTCTAGACTGGATTTCTAAATGAGAGGCTGAACCACAGCATGTTCAAAAGTAGAAGGAACAATCCCATGTCTAATGAGCAATCACGAGAGTTTAGATGGAGCAACATCCCCCCCTTCAAACAGCGTAGGACAGCTACGGTGGCTGACACAGGACAAAAGATGTTGTCGGCAAACATTGATTTATATATTAGTGGCTGAGCATGCTCGAAAACTTGCACACACAACACACAAAATTGGGCAGTGATTGGGCTTGGATGTAGTCAGGGGGCTCTATAGTGCCCCCAAACAACACATGCCATGGTTGGGATAAAGTTGATTTGCTCTTAATGAGATTTGGGGGATCATTGCTGTCTTCATAAAGCACATATTTCAGTTTCTTTTAAGAGAGTTTGCTCAACAGAAAGTCAGCAATTTAGACGGCAGCTATATTTTTACACTTTTGTCGTCTCCACCAATTACATCACACTTCAGCACCCTCTACCCTCTGAGAATCTTTGTAATGTAATGCTTGTTTCTTATGTCATGTTGTGGTATGTTTTGCATCACCATATGATTACCGGTTGATTTATCCTGTAAAAAGCCCCCTTACAGAAAAAACTAAAGGTATAGTTAGCTTATGCTGTCACTTTGTATCCCTTTTTCTTTGTAATCAGGGTTTCCCTCTGCATAATATGCTCTCGGTCTCTTCACCTTTTAGGGCCACATTGGCACAACTGCTACGAAAAAGATAGACGTCTACCTCTCAATGCAGATGGCTCAGGAGAAATTACATCCAATGACAGTGGTGACCATCGCCAACGCCCGCGTCCACGACCTCATTGGGCTCATCTGCTGGCAGTACACAAGCGAGGGACGAGAACCCAAACTCAAGTGAGTACAAACGCATTCCAACACCAGTTTCATTGAATGTCAATTTCTGTGTAACAAACTCTTCTTCTGTCTGTCACATGTCTCCACAGTGAGAATGTGAACGCCTACTGCCTCCACATTGCTGAGGATGATGGCGAGGTGGACACTGACTTCCCTCCACTAGACTCCAATGAGCCAATCCACAAGTTTGGTTTCAGCACTCTGGCCTTGGTGGAAAAATACTCCTCCCCTGGCCTCGCTTCCAGACAGTCGCTGTTTGTCAGAATGTAAGTAAGAATTAAGTAACATTCATGCGTATAATCATCACTGAGGTTCAATGTGTGAATGTGGTGGGTTTCTTAATGTTTCCAGGCCTGTGGTAACAGCCATTAGTGCCGACTTGGGGTAACCTTCCTGTTGTTCATGGTTCAAATTTGATCCATTTTCAAATGTTTTCAATAAGAAGTCTGGTTTTCTTTATTTATTCACATTTATAGCATCTGTGGTATTCCCTGGTCAAATTTGACTCCCTCTAGGTTGTGCAATGAGGCAATGGGAGTTTTTTTTATTTGATTGGCACCACTTATTATAAACAGAAATTTCAATACAATCTGATGCATTATATAGAGATAAAGCTAGAAGCAAATGCTCATCCCCAGTTCTCAGATGTAAAACAAAATACGTCGTGCGAATTACACACAACAAGCATTAAATTACTGTTCACTGTGTTCATAGTCTGCGGACGCGTATGGTATTTACTGTTGTGGTTGATTTAGTTAATTAGTAATAAACATCTGGGGAAGTTCTGAGATGGGATGAGAGAGAGTTCCAATCGTTTGTGGCTTTAATGGAAAAGGCTGCCGTTGCAAATTTTGTAGAATTTAAAGGGATGAAAAAGTTGCTCCTAGTTGAAGTCCTTGGCTATTGTTCTTAGAGCAGAGCTTAATGACATGCCTTAAAAGGGGTGGGGCCAAGCTGAGGGGGATTTTATAAGATTTCTTGTAGATTGATTGAATTGTCGTGTTTCTGTAAATAACTTCAGAGTATGGTCTATACCTGCTCTTTATGAAAAGCGCTGTGAGATAACTGTTGTTGTGATTTGGCGCTATATAAATAAAATTGAATTGAACTGAGTAAAGGGGCTTCAGAGTGGTCACACTGGCCTGTCAGTCAGTGGCACAGTATTTTCTTGCTTTCAGATAGTAAGATTAATTCATAGTTTTCATGTGACGTCACATTTCAATGAAAACGCTCCCTTCAAGGTTAAAAAAGACGTTATTTTCTGCTGCCTGCCAACCAGCAAGCAAGTGATGCACCTTTGTTACTTTTGCGTTGCCAAAATGCTGGATGGTTGTTGTGCTTTCAGATGCACTAATCAATGAGGACACAAGCCTGGGCTGTGTTAGGTGAGGGATTCTTTACAAGGTAAACGTAAACATTACTACAGTGGAACGGCAGCAGGGACCTGGCTGTTTTTAAGTGTGGAAATACAGCAGCAGATGCTGTATAAGTGCCCAACACTTTCAGTTTGTGTCCCTATCTTTTTCTTGAGTTGAGTAGCGATCCAAATAAAATTTACATTAACATTCTGATTAATAGCTGGTGAGTTGCGGATGGGTGAAATAGATGTATCGTCTCCCCATTAAGAAAGACGCTGTGCGCAATTACGCACAAGGTACAGCTGCATAACTTCATTGATTATTTAAATCTCCCGACACTCAGCAAGCACTGACCGCAGCCTGTCTAATCATTATAGTTAATCCATAAAGAAAACACTCATACATCAGTACAACAGTCAATAAAGAAATCACCTGGAAGACAGAGATGTGAACCATGACCAGTTCATCATAGTTTATTACAATGCAGTGCAGTGAGGATCCAGACGATTCATAGAGGAGAGGAGCCTCTGTCTGTCTTTGTGACACCAGTCTGCAGTGTAATACATTTCACATATAAACCACAGAGCTGAAGAGTAACATAAGGCTTTGTGATCAAAGAAGGTTTTTAGATCATGTTGACTCTTAAGTCCAGGCACACTCACACTCTTGCTCGTCCACATGAGCTCTCTCTCTCAGTACTTCAAGTCTGCGTCAAACTTATTTATTTGTATTTTCTTATGGTTTTTATAATGTACTATTCATGCACCATTTCAATAGCAATGCCCCAAGGTAAATGTGCATCTGGATTTTAAAGGAAATGGGAGATGACACTGTTTTTGGTTTATTGCATGTTCTGCCCAAAACACACCCATAATTAATTAAGAGACTAAGTAAAACCCTTTTGAATTATGTGCATATGTGATTCAGCCTCATATCCCGCCCCCTACACACCTTATATGGACTATAAATGGTTGATGCAAAACACCTTATGAATACTGATGCATATAAATGAGCCGGCTTACCATGAATCACAGCAGATCAACCGAGAGGAAGACACAAAAATATTTATTCCTGACACAGAAACGGAGGTGCTTGTGATGGTGGAGGTTAGAAACCACAGATTGTTTGATGGCCACAGCAGCTGATCAGAAACAAAAGACAGTTCAGTGAGTTTAACTGAATGATATTAGCTTAATCACAAAAGGGGCTTTAGGCAGAAAGGTAAAAATGAGATATTGTTGATTATGTCAAACACCTGTTGGCCATTTTCCGCTGCTAACAGCCGGCTGACAGAAACCCCAGAGTGGTTATAGCCTACATATATTTGTACCGGGGTAGCGCAGTTCTGACCGCTTGGTCTGTCTATTGCTGGACCCAGTTCAGCATACAGATCCAAGAGCACAGCTCTAGAGAATCTAAATTGGTCATCATCATTGGCCAGGCAATCTTTGTTGTCCCTGAACAGTTGTTCCCTCCTAATCCTTCTATTGGTGTTGTCCTCTGCAGTGCCAGGGCAATGCATGCATTCAGCATTACACAGCGTCACCGCAGTATTTGTTTACAGCAATCAGACTGATTACTTCACACCTTGCCAAAATGAAGGAATCAATCAGTGGTTTCCCTCACATCATTTGAAGATCAAGGTTTGATAGGTGAACATTATGTCACTTGGATATCAGGACTGATGATAATATGGAGTGGAGCAGTTGTGCGAGAGCTGGCTTTATTTCCAGACTTTGCTAATCTACACAATCCATGTGCAGGTGGTGAAGATGTGCCGGGGGGAGTCAAGGTGACCGCCCAGTTACAGTCCGGCCCTCTCCTCTGCGCTCTGGGGGTGGGGAATGTGATGGTGAGACAGCGCTGAAATATTGAACAGATTTCATTGAAAATTTGATGGTGGATTTATAATTAACATTTCATATTAAGTGAAATTAAATGTGTATATCACTATACAATGTGGCTTTAATTCACCACCTCACCATCTACGTCAGCAATTTCTCCATTCTCCAAAATGTTCTTAAACATGGATCAAAATTTCCCTTTATGTACGCACATTTCCTCGTAAAATTTTTTTAGCATACATATTGGCCTTTTTTGTGTGCAAGGAATGATTAAAAATAAGGCCCCAGGATAGGATTGGATGTTCTGTATTTCTGTTTTTTTCCATGTTTAAGCTGAGGCAGGATAGATTAAGCCATAGGCCACTTTCTCCATTAATGATATAAGTTTATTTGCCACTTCCTCTGCAGTTTTTACATGAGTGTAGATAATGATAGAGGTATTAGCATACATTTGTATATTTACTCTGGCATGCAGAGGGAAGGTAATTGATTTAAAGATTGAAGTGTAAAAGGCCAAGAATTTCTCCATTTAAAAAAAAAAAAAAAAAAAAATCAGAAAGTTTGCAAAGGAAATATCATGGTTGACAGTGTCAAATGCTTTGTGGAGATCAGGAAAGACTTCACCCACAAACACCCCCTTTGTCCAACTTGGACTTGATGTTTTCTAAAAGGTAGCAGCAAGTAGTCTCCGTTGAGTGATTTGTTCTAAAGCCAAACTGATCTGGTAAAGGGTGGTAATACCAGTATTTAGATTACAACTTTCCAGCAGCTTCAGATATAACCAGTAATATGATGGCTGACTAACCTACTGTTGGGAAAAGATGCAACACAGGCATTCAGGACTCACTGTGACAGTCCATCAGGTCCTGCTGCCTGGGTATTTACCTACTTCCTACCCTAAGAACCTGTGTGTGTGTGTGTGTGTGTGTGTGTGTGTGTTAGTGTGTGTGTGTGTGTGTGTGTGTGTGTGTGTGTGAGACCTGGAGTACTGTCTCCTCATCGTACAGGGGAATTTTGAGGGGATATCTGTTCAGTCTGTCAAATCTGGCAAAGAAACTGTTGCGGATGAACAGGCTGTGGCTGGGTGGGTACTGTCCTTTAGTATCCTTTGGGCTCTGTAGGCACCTCACCGATTTCACTGATGCTCAGGAGATGGGTACCAAGGATCTTCTGAGCAGTTTTAATCACCCACTGCAGAGCCCTCTGGTCCTGGGCCGTGCACATCCCATGTTAGTTAGTGATGTTTCCTGACAGGATGCTTTCTGTTGCTCCTCTGTGAAAGCTGACAAGAACGTGGTGTGGGAATTTGGCCTTCTTAAACTTCCTCAAGAAATATAGTCGTTTTTGGTCACCAGCGTAGAGATGTGAGATGACCGTGTCAGGTTGTTTGTGATGCTGATTCCCAATAACTTGAAACTATTCATCCGCTCCACCTGAGATCAATGATCAGCTCCTTGGTTTTGCTGACGTTGAGCAGTAGGTTGTTGTCTGAGCACCATTCTGCAAGAGTATAAATTTTCTACCAATAGATGGTCTTATCATTGTTTGACATCCGGCCGATGATGGTGGTGTCGTCCGCAAGCTTCACAACAGAGTTCTCTCCATGTCGGGGAAACCAGTTGTGGGTGTACAGTGTGAACAGGAGGGGGCTGAGCACACACATCTGGGGGGCTCCGGTGTTGAGCACTAGAGTGGAGGAGGTGTGTCCACCAATCTGAATTGACTGGGGTCTGTTTGTGAGGAACTCCAAAGTCCAGCTGCAGAGTGTTGTATTTAAACCCAGAGTGCTGAGTTTGCTGATCAGTTTCATGGGGAGATTGAGTTGAATGCTGATCTGAAATCCACTAACAGCATTCTGATGTAGGTGTTGTTTTTCTCAAGGTGTGTGAGGGCTGACTGGAGGGCAGTGGAGATGGCATCCTCTGTGGATCTGTTGGTTCTGAAAGCAAACCGTTGATGGGATGGGATGGGATGTTGTTCTTTATGAGCGGAAGAACCAGTTTCTCAAAGCACTTCATCAGAATGGGGGTGAGAGCCACAGCCACTGGACACTGCAGACTTTTTAGGTACAGGAACGATGGTGGCTGTCTTGAAGCAGGTGGAAACCCTCTCCTGAGACAGTGAGATGTTGTAAATGTCAGTAATGACATCAACTAGCTGATTGGCTCAGGTTTTTATTACATGACCAGGGATGTTATCAGGCCCAGCAGCTTTACTCATATTCACTCTCAGCAGGACTCTCCTCTCATCTGCTGTGGATTTTTTTTGGATAGGCCAAAGTCATTTTTGACTGATATGCTGTGGAACACGACCAGCTCATCTGATTGATTAAGATACTGTTAAAATCTTTGTTAAAAACATTTTCAAGATAGCTTGTTATTTATTGGGGACAGTTGGTATATTATAATTGGCACACACAGGTGAATTGCACAAGAGTAGTACACACAAATATATGCATACAAAAACACACAAACCCATCATCAGCAGTCACTTGAGATGGTTATGACAGTTCTTACTATTGTTCCAAATATTTTTGGTTCTTCAGATTGCTGTAGAGGCCGATCCACAATCCACATCATACTTTAGTACAGTGTGGGCAGGGAAGGGTTGTCCCTTTTCCTCTCTCTCCTCGAGGTGCTGTTGCTGTGTCTTAGTGGTTTTATGTTTTTCTTGACTTGTTGCATGGATTTCTTTCAGGAGCGCAGGCCTGTCCAGTGCAATGTGCTCTTATTTGCTTGATATGATGTGGAATTTCTTGAGTCCTACACATTGTGTGGATAAAAAGAAGGCAGCAGGAATCCTCACAACATGGCGACATAAACAAAATGCTGTCAGTTGCTCAAAATTCAACAACAGCGGTCATCAACTTCACAGAATCAAGTACTAAGGTTAGCATTGAAAGTATGGTGATATAATGGTCTTGTTTACTTGTATAGTTCCTGATTTTAAATCATTATTTTGCCGATTTTAGAATTTTAAACTGGAGTATCTGGGGTATATGAGTTCTTATATGTGTACAAAGCATTTGACATTTGCTGTTATTGGCTCCTTTTGTTTAATGAAAAAAAGATTTTGTGAAATATGTTTATAATTAGAGCCCGACCTATATGGTTTTTGGGGGCTGATGCTGATATTTAAGTGAAAAAGAGCTGATTAATGAGCCGATATTGATTTTGAAAATTATTTGTATAATAGCCCCTTGTTTAAACTATACTTAGAACAGAATGACATGGAAAGCTGCTTTGTGTGTGGGCTATAATACCTTTTCCTAAATGTATTAATAAAATAGATTACAGTCTCAACAACTTAACATGTAAACAATTGCACATCAATATACATTTGCAGCTAGAAGGTGAAACTTTTTCAGCCGTCTGTAAACAGAGAGTGAGAGAGAATAAACATGTATTTTACCTTACACATAATCTGCTATAATAACTACTTTCAATGTAGCATATTCACATCTCGTTTATCCCTTTACCAGCACTCTTTAATTATAACCAAAGCAACGAGAAACCATTTCTCAACCATCATCTGGCTCTAAAACTGTCTACGATGCACTGACCTGCTGTTCAAAGCATCTACAACGAGGACCTTTGAGATTTAACTCAACTACAATATACCTTATACCTGTCACATTTAAAAGAGGAGCTAGATAAAGTTGTTAGATACTTGTTCAGCTCAAATTTATTTACATGTCTGGTCTGGTTTAATCATTTCAGGCACGCCAACTGTAAGTGCAGACAAATGGCTTGCACATATTTAGAACAATTTAAATTCTATAGTTTAACCGCTCATTAACGTTAGCGCACTGATTTGGCACTGATTATTGACTGTTTGCTAAAGCTGCCACACTGTTTCAGAAATAAATCTTTAATCACGTTTGTCAGCAGCGTAGCCTCCACTACTCAGCTACCGTAACATTAAACATACTGCTGTGAGCCTGCAGGAAGCTGGGAGAGGGCAGTGAAAAATGGGAGGATTAATGTTCGCAAGCTATTAATGTTTTCAGGAGAGGAGAAGCGTTTGGGGTTTCTTTGATTAAAGATTTAAGTCATAATTATCATGACAAATGACCAACTTAGCGCTAACACAGACACTCTCCATTGTTTTCTGTTGTGGTTTTTGTGGTGCAGCAGTGTTGTTAACAGGGAGTTGCAGAGCGCCTTCTGGTGGGCAAACTATGCAAAACTAATGACATGAGTGAAGGATTCATCTCTGTTTCTTTGTTAATAGTCATCAATCAGCTGTTATAAACACTGATGCCGATTTCAATGCAGCTAGCTCATATCGGCCAGCCAATAAATCGGTTGGGCTCTATTTAGAACACCCAGTCCTAGTCATCTGTCATATACTGCAGGCCTTCACGGCTGTGGCATAAATTAACACACAGCTGTGTGTGTCTATTGATAATTTCAATAAATCAGTTTTTGAAAAAAGCCACATCATGCACACTCTGTCTTTTTTGAATTTTTAATATTTACCAAAATTTGGCTTTCTGTTTCATGGTGCTTTCATCTTGTACATTGTTCATTTCAGTATGAAATAGAACCATTTTTAATAGACTTCTTGTGGAGCGTTTGTATCTGCATATGGCATATTGTTTCAGTCCTGTACAAGAGGTCAAGACATAAGAATATATATTTTCGCTGTAGCTACAAAGGTTTGTTCTGTGTTTGCTTGCATCCTATTTTGGGGGCTTAAAATTCACACCCAAACAAACACACACACATCAGGTTTCCATCACTGCTAGTTGCTAAGAAACTAGAGGACCACGTGTCTGTTCAGTCAGAACAGAAGAAGTCAGTACGATGGACAGCCAGGTGTCATCAGCTGTACTGTTCAGGTCTAGTGCAGTGTTTTTAATACATTTGTGAGTCTGACTGATTGAGATAAATCTACAGAGGCATCGTTAACCTTTCCCACTTTTTTCCATTTTAGAAACGCTGCTCATGGTTTCTCTCTAATCCCTGTGGACAGTCTGAAGGTCACAATGAAGGAAATTCTCCAGAAAGCACTCAAGAAGAGAAAAGGTTCGCAGAAAGGCTCAGGTAATAACATTAATATCATTTACTGCTTTCTCCCTTTAATGTAACCATGTATCAATACATACATTTTGTCTTTTTCTCCAGGCCTTGGAAAAATATTAGGAGAAAATTTACTTGCAAAAGTTTAATCAGGGATGTGATTGTTTCAGATTTTCCGACCTGGAACTGTCAAGTTGTTCGAGTTGATGAATACACATTAACAGTGTCAATATTCTTGATAATCAAGCAAGGTGACTGATAGTACCATTTGTTCCATTATCAAATCACAAATCTCAATATTGTCCACAATAATTGCAACAAGAGTTTTTCTCCAATTAGTGCAGCCCTACTAACAGTATCCTATTAAATGAACATTATACTTTTTATTTAATGTTATAATATTATACTAATACAGTCAGTTATACTAGTTCCTCCTCCATGTTGTGGATATTACATCTGCAGTGGACAGATGTAGATTTATACATCCACATCTATACCTAGTTTGGTACCTGTTACATCAACAAATAGGGTTAATCTACAACATTAGCAGTCTGGTGGTTTACAGGATGGAGTCAAATTTCCGTCTTGAATAATTGTGCCAGTCCACCCTCGGCTGGGGGAGTTTACATGGCTTAGATTTAGCAAAAACACCATGAACTGTATCTACTGCACTATATGTGGTTGTCAGGGACCAAGCAGTTAGACAAGAGGAGAACAGGAGCTTTTTTGAAAAACAGGGTTTTTTTTTATTTACCCTCAAAAAAAAAGATTTAACAATACAAATCAAAAAACTTATCTAGGCCTATAAAAGAGGTCAACAAAACATAACTATACACAAAA